>JAHHUM010000723.1:0-186200 GCA_036173005.1 Crenichthys baileyi | reverse complement strand
TGAAGCGGGTGACTTTCTTTCTTTCCTTTTTGTAATCCACTTGATGGCAAAAAAAAGACAAACTGGGTCTTCTTGATTAGGTTAAACTGTTTACTTTAAAGATAAAAATGATACAGACATAGATTATCCGGAAAAAAAGAAAGAGCAAAAGAATAAGAGGAACAATATTAATTGCCAACTTGCTGTAGCAGCAACCACAGCTGAAACCTCCACTTAACAGTCTAATGAGCGATTAAATATGCAAATTTACTACAGAGCTTTAGTGTAGTCTCTATTATCACAAATTCCTACACATAAGAATTCTTAATCTTTTAACTTATCCTCCACTACACATATTTTAACCTGTAAATAGTCCTTTTTTCTCTTAATAAACACGAATCACCAAAGAAAATATGAACCTAAATTACCCTCAACATCTGAATAAACGTAAACTAAATTTAGGCTCCTACACATGGTGTAGAGGTAGAGCATTGTCACCATATACAGAGCCTATGAGTCCTCGATGCAGCCCCCCAGGGTTCGATTCCGAACCCTGGGAACTTTGCTGCATTTCTTCCCCCCTTCTCTCTTTGCCTGTTTCCTGTGCATATACTGAAACAATGGCCAGCAGTGCCATAAAAACAAAATTTTTTGGAAAAAGATCAAAGTGTGTGGACAGCTTTTCTGCTATGCTTTTCTAACATGGCATTCCAGCTGCTTCATTATGCTTACTGAGTTAACCTAAAATAGCTTTCAAAGCATGCAGAACTTAATGAATGCTCATACTGGATTTAACCACAATAATCCCATTTAAACTGTTTTGCATGTTAGAGAAACAGCAGTGCAACAAATTATGTCGACACATTTAGTAGTTTGTATAATTGTCTTTTAATGCAATGCAGAAGTGCAGTGTTATTGAGTGTCACAACATGTGTAGAAGTGGAACACATAAGACACATTATAATCAAAAATAAAAAAAGACATAAAAATTGTATTTTTAACCCTGGCTGGGTTCGACTCCCAACTGGGGGTCTTTCTGCATGGAGTTTGCATGTCCTCCTTGTGCATGCATGGGTTCTCTCCGGGTAAAAACATGACAGTTAGGTTAATTGATCTCTCTCAATTGTCCTTAGGTGTAAATGGGTGTGTGCATGGTTGTTTGTCCTGTGTGTCTCTGTGTTGCCCTTCGATGGACTGACGACCTGTCCAGGGTGTACCCCGCCTCTCGCTCATAGACCGCTGGACATAGGCACCAGCTCCCCCTGTAGAGAAAAAGTAGGTATAGAAAACGTATGGATGGATGTATTCTTAACAGCTTGTCTTTAGAAAGAGCAGCAACAGGACTTTTTATCACAAAAAGTTGAATATATTCTCTGTATACAATTAATAATTTTCAAAATGTCAACGTTTTCTTCAGGCATTAGTCTTATTTTTTCTGCAGTTACAAGCAGATACCTGGATGTTACTGTCAGGTCCAGAGACCTTTACAAAGTGTAACTTGATCTCAGGCTGAGCAACAAGCAGGTAATTAGTCTAATCTCAAGACCATCGAAATACCCTTTGAGTTGTGGCACTCACCTCAGTACATTTTAATTAATCTTCATTGTACTGTATTTTGAATGAGATCTTATGTGATAGACCAACACAATGTGGAGCACAATTGTGGTGTGGAAGGAAAATGATACATGGTTTTCATAAGATTTTACAAATAAATATCTGAAATGTGTGTCATTTTTACTCAGACCCTTTATGCTGAGAGCCCTAAATAATATATAATAAATAATAATAATAATAAATTTAATTCGCCTTCAGAAGTAGCATAATTTGAGTCCAACGGTATGTAATTTAATGTAAGTACAAACACAACTGCTCTAAAAAGACCTCAGAGGTTTGTTAGAGAACATTAATGAACATGACATTCGACAAAGGTCGCCGGGTCTGGGACTCAGACCCGGGACGGCCGCATTGAGCACTATAGCCTCTATAAATGCTTGCGTGCTTAACTCCTACACCACCAGCGCCACACCCAAGAAAGTCATTCTCAACTGAAGTGAATTTTGTCCACGTAAAATCTGACCTGTTCGATGTTTTTGGTAAGCAGCTGTCATACGGGACAAAACCTGGCAATGTCAAAGGAGAGGTAGTTAATGGCAGGTGACAGGAATGTAAATGCTTTGGCCATTTAAAAGACAAAGGTTTAAGCAGCGTTGCCAGTTTAAGTGCAACCATATGGAAACGGATCACATTAAAAGGCTTTTAGAAAACACACTTTACAGAAAAGAACCTGGCCTGAGGTAGTACTGGACCTTCCGAGATAGTGATCTGTAACATTCACCTTCAGAGGTCAAGTGGTAAAGAAATGTTGACAGAAGACAATATAAACATTTTGGACTGTCCCAGCCAAAGTCCCGACCTGAACCATGTCTAGAATCCATGGAGGAGAAACTAACGGAGTCAAAACAAAGAAAATGTTATTGTTGCAGAAAGAAGTGATCATAAAAAACGTGTTTGTCTATTGACAACAGAGAAATGTTAAGGGTAAATTTGGACTCATCTTTCCATCACCTGATATTTAATATTCTATTTGGGTTCTGGATAAATCATTCTCAGCTCATCTGTAGTTTGAAGGACCAATAGCTCTAATGATTCTTAATGTCATGTAACGGACTTTCCAGAGACACTTTTGAAAGTAGGCATGAATAAAAACATCCAATCTAAAATGCCGTGTTAAACATCTCAAAATAGAGGTTCAAATGAGAAATTCAAAGCTTGTTATTATTTTTGTTAAAGTGGAAGGCAGTGTCCTTGACACCTCTCCAACCACACAGTGGGAAAGTTAGCAACAGCATCATTCATCACTATGATGGGAATCCTTTGAAGGATCAGAAAGGTAATTTTCTGAAAAGAGAAGTATTGTGTGTTGAAATGAGCAGAAAATAGATCTCTTTGTAAGTATTTTTGGAATAGATTCTCTTTTACGGAAATGAAAGTCATTCCTCTGCCAGTTCTCATACGGCTTATCAGCTCAGTGCTGACTGGAGGAGAGAAGCGGGAAGCACAGCGCCGGGTATTCCCACTGAAGTGTGTATAATAGCTGAGTCGTGGGGTCAAGCTGGGATGGACTTTCCATTCTTGTCACTGAGCTGATATCAGGAAACTGAAAGAAAGTCATGGTGGGACTTTTTTCAGAAAGTCAGAAGGACAGATAGATCGTCAGCAAAGTCCTGAATGGCAAATCACTTTACGTCATCACCTGCTTCATAAATTACTGGACAGAAACAGAGCTGCTGATGAGAGAGGCAACCCGAAGACACATGGAGTGGTAAGAGGCTGAAAGAGACTGATGTTTAGTCTGCTGCTAACTGGGATGAATGCTTTAAAATTGAGAGATAACAGCAGTTACTTGAGTTAAAATCCAATAAGTTTTTATTGTTGCTTACTGGATTTGCAAATACTGGAGATATAGGAGACTTGCTAAGTTTTACCGAATGTAACCTTTGTCTGACTAACATAAACATTCAAGTGTTGATGGAACAACCACTCAAGAAAATCTTTAAGTAGAATTAAGTTTCCGTAACAATGATTATTGAAGGCTCGGTGGTGAGGTTGGTAGCACGGTTCCCTCACTGTAAGAAGGTCCTGGGTTTGTGTCCTGACCTGGGGTCTTTTTTCATGGAGTTTGAATGTTCTCCCCATGCATGTGTGGGTTCTCTCTGGGTACTCCGGCTTCCTCCCACAGTTAGGTTTATTATTTACTCTAAATTGTCTGTTGGTATGAGTGTACATGCGTGATTGTTTGTCCTGTTTGTGTCTGTGTTGCTCTGTGATGGACTGGCGAACTGTCCAGGGTGTACACCGCCTCTCACCCAATGCCAGCTGGAGATAGGCACCAGCTCCCATGCAACTCTTCACAGATAAGTGGGCATGGACGATGGATGGATGGATAATTATTGCTAATTTGTATAATCGATTGAGTTGGTGTATTTTAATGTCTTTTTGTACCTGTTGTTAATCTTGTTCATGATTTCTTCTTTTATTTATACCCTTCTGTACTCTTAGCTTGAATCCAAGCTGAATCTTTGAACAAAAGATAATGATACAAGGTATCATGGGTACCATGACAGTCAAGCGAGCAGTAATAATGAGACAAATAAAGGAAGATCTCAAAGAACGATAAAGAGTGATGATGTATAGTTGATCTGGGAGATATAGAGGTGGAAAGTTTTACAGGCTTGAATTAAAAAGCTGGATCTTAAAGCCAATGATGTAATAGAGTAACATGCTCAAAGAAGAGATTTAGGTTAAGGACATTAGCAGCAATATTTGGAATTAGTTAAAATATTTGAATAAGTTTTTGTTGGAAACCAGAGAGAACAGAAATACAGCAGATCTAAAATATAACCAAAGTCTGGCCAAGAAAAACTGTATTGATGGTGTTATTGGATGCCATGGCCGACTAATATTACATAAATAGATGCATGCAGAGCAAGTCATATTGGTTTTTCAAAATGTTATGATCTGTTAAAAGAGATCTCTCAGCTCATAACCTGGGAGGAAGGAAAGGTTAGAGAATTGTCAGTAGATAGAATAAATTCACTGCAGCTACCTACAAAAAAGATTGATTTTCTGTAAGAAAAACCTTGGTATTGTCAAACAGATTAGCAGACAATTTCACATAAACAGTCAGAGAAGATGGAGGAGTAGAATTTGTCTTTTCAGACAGGAGGAGCTGAGTGTCATCAACATAGAAACAAAATGGATGCCATATTTCCTAAAAATGTGACCTAAAGCTTTAAGATTTTATAGTTTATAACTTGTACGGAGGATAAGGCCAGAGCCCTTAGGAATACTCATAACAGCTGAGCAAGCCTGTTATAAGAAATGTTTAGACTGTAGTGACTGAATATGGTCTGAGAGTTATGATTTAAACTAGTTATGTTGAGCCTGTACAAGAAATACAGTATTAGCTCTGAAGAACACCACCAACAACTGAGCAAGACCAAATCTGTGAACCAATTTTTTTAAACTAGACATACTGATTATGATTTTCAAGGTAGGTTTTAAACCAGGGAAATTAAATCCCAATGGTACTGACAGATTGTGATTCTATATCATGAGAGATTTTATTAAAAGCAGAATCAGATCAATAAAGGCAAAAGCATTATTTGATATGCAAATATAAACCAAAAAATATGCAAAAATATGTTTGTCTTTTTTCTCTCGGCAGCTAAAAGGTTATTTAGGTAGAGTAGGTGTTGACTAAGAATTTACCTTCTCTCCCCAACATGAGCTACTTGTGACTCTTTTTATTTCCTTTTCTTATCTCTTTTTTTCTCTCATGTCTTTCAGAGTGTTAAGTCTGTGGTCAGGATGACCGTCCGAGCAGGTCAGGATCAAGGAGCCCACAAACTTCTAGACAAACCTGAGTCGCTGACCAGACGTCACTCAAGACCTTTGACCCGCAGCAGGCCTCTGACTCGCTCGTCCCTAACGTCCCCTACGCATCTCCATGCTCGTCGTGCCCGGGTTAGACACTTTGACTGCGTCTGTGCTCTTTAGACAGAACAGCCTATAATTCACTGTTCTGATTTTCAGTTTCTAATGTAACTAGGCTACTGTCTAGAGCAGCGTCTCCCATGAGAACACCACTGAGGCCCATTTTGCTGACATTCATTGCATAAGCTTTGCTCTTTTATTCTGATATAAAGTCTGTGATTCCTCTTAGCTGATTGCATTACAGACTCAGAGACAACATGGAGCACTTTAAAGCTGACCCTGCTCACAGGAGCTTCACAGACTGATCGATATAGGCTGATCAGTCACTCAGCTGAGTCAAATCTGATTTGCAACATGATTTTAGTGAAACCTTTTACTATAGTTTCAGTGTTTCATAAAGAAAGGGATAAAGTGAACATCTGTATAGCTAATTTGTGTTTTTGAACACACTGAAATATATAATTTTTCTCATCTTTGACCCACCTTGTTTTACTTTACATCTTACACTAAGGCTCCAAATCAGAAATCTTTTACTAAAAAAGAAATCTGTGTTCGGTTTTGACTATTTCTCGGTTCCTTTTCTTACGTCATGTTCCTCCCTCTGTCCGAAGCTCCGAAGAATCGATTTTTCATGTCCCCTTTTGTTTTATAAATAAGTGTGAAGGGGTTAGATGGATCTGCTCGACGCAGCAGAACTTACAAGGTCACTTTCTGCTCAGTCAGCATAGTCGCAGAGGTACGAAGAACAACAAATATAAACAACAATCATCAGACAGATAAGCAGGGATTAAAAAAATAATGCCTCCTTTAAGCTAAGATCTCTATTTTCTTGATTTATTTCAAAGAACACCTCTCATATGATTTGAAATAACTGGTAATTGCAGAGCTGTTAGGATTGTTGAACACCAAAGTAAAATAGCTATGGTTAGAGATGAAGCATCTGAAGTGCAATGTGCCACTTGTTTTCAATCGGTTAAAGGTTTAATCCACTAAATAAGTAACTATCACAAATATTTAAAGATGGAGAAAAGGATACAGGTCATTACAAACTTTTTAGTTTTAGTCGTTTTGTATCCATCGAAATGATGCAAAGTGCCATGGGACAATTTGTATCCACCATGTGTCATTTGTTACCCACAAGAAGGAACCTTATGGTGTCTGCCTTGACAACTGAGGATTTAAAGAAGGCGAAGTAGAGGTAGTGTGTTTTTTTTTTTTTATTAGAATAAAAATAAAATATTAAATTTTCTGCAGAAAACGAATCAAACTTCTGTTTAAGGGGTGCCTACATTTATGGCACTGCATGCTATCTCCTCTTCTTTAAAAACTGAAATGCATCAAATGATTAGATTTCCACATGTGATCCAAAACATTGCCCATACAGCAGGCACCCTGGCAGGGTTGCTAGCAGTGCAAGATTGCTTTCAGCTACGTTGTAAATTGATTTAGTGCGACTTTTTGGAAATCATGCCAGTTATACCACAATGGCATTCAACTGAATGCTTTTTTATTACTTCAAAGCTCTAAAGATGCTTTATGGGTGTCAGCTGGTGTTGTTTGGTTCAAGTTGTCTGCATAAAAAGAAACAGTATTACAAAGCAAATGTCCCCATTCTTCAGCAGAGTTACGCAATCTGGCTGAATCAACAGGAAGGTCCAGTTTGATTACCATTTATTCATTTTAATTGTCAAAGCAGTAAAAGCACAGATACACAACACAATATTTACACACCATCTTATCTAGCTTACCTTCCCACCAGCTGTCTTGTCCTTTGTGTGAAGTGGCCCCTAAGTCTCATGAAATAGTCTCTGTAAACTAAAAGCTATTATTAATGTTATATATGAGTGGAACCTGTAGCAGAATACAGTAGTAAGCACCTTTTAGTCAGTGTTTAGCTCGTATCTTCGTGTGCATGTAGGCAGGCAGAGGGAGAAGCAGACTGATGGAGGGGTGGGTGTATTTTCCCCCTAACTGTGACTGATAAAGCCCAGCTGTGCAAACGGATTCTCCCTCCCTCCCTCCAACTGTCTCAAAAACACAGACATATACACATGTACACATTCAAATAAATGTAAAGTTTGAGCATTTCATCATTTCTGTACTAAAATGTAAATTGATCTTGTTAGAGTATAAAGAAAGCATTCCGCTTAAAGCATTTAGTTTAAGTGAAATACTTTTTCAAATGTTTTCAAAAAGTAAAATTCAACATGAGTTAGTTACCCTGTCTGTTTTCAGAACAGTAATCCTAACACCACATTTCTAAAAGTGTGTCTCAGGACAAATATATTTATTAGCCAGAGTCATTGATGCTCATCGACGCTTCTCTACAGAGGATGGTTTCCTCTAGTTTAAAATAAGAGAAAGATTGGACAGAAGATGAAAATTTGAGTCCAACTTTAGCAGTGGCCAACCAACAGAAGTAACGAAGCTGTGCAAAAAGATCAGGTTGCTAGAGATCATATGGACAAACCATCGAGCTGCTGGAAAAAACATCACATCAATCAGACAATTTTAACTTGTCATTTCATTGTAACCAAACAGTTTTCCACAGAACGAGACAGTGTTTCTCTAGTCTCTTTAACATATTAATGTGAAGGATGATGAACTAGATAGAAAATAGAGACACAAATACATAAAGCACAAAACATATGAACTAAAATAAGTACAGTGTGCATAATTTTGACAACATTTTACAAGTTTGCAGCAGAAAGCTGCATAGCAGTCTGGTGTTTCAGCTTTCAATGTTACAAGATCAGTTGCCTGATTGCAGCAGTTCAAAAAGTGGATGTGAGAAAACTCTGAAAACGTTCAGAGTCTTGTTCCTGCAGCAGCTATTAAACATATCCGGGACAGAGAATAGGCACACTATAGGAACCTTCTCACCTCCCTTCACTATCCTCTACAATGTCATCTTCACTGCCATACTGCAGCTAGAGTACCAAATTCACATGTAAATTTTAAGCCATATATATATCAAATACTGCAGCATTATTTGGTCCATCATAATTTAAATGACTTTTTTCTTAACTATAGCTGTAATATCTAGGCTAAAGTTTTAGAGCATTTGCCTATTTGTTGAATATTGAACATACACTTTTGTAATGATCCAGTCAGAGTCCTGAGCCTAATAAAATGAAAATCTTCTGGAAGTAAAAAAATCATCTGAGCAAACCAAACAATATCCTACAAATTTTGTTGAAAGAGTCAGCATACCCTATAATAAGATGTAGATAAGAAATGAAAATATGTCAGCACAAAAGATGATTGTTGTTGTCTGATAGTGGTTAAAAAGCTGCTGGGGTTTTAAATTTGGCTAAAGAAGTCTGACTTTCAGTCTCAATTTGCAAACTACATTTGAACAACACATTTTCAATAAAGGATTGAAAAATATTTATGTATTTTGATGGTCTAAGTAAAGCCAAGGACTGGCCAAACTGAGGACGCCATGTAAACAATAAATATAGGTTCAGTGAGTGGAGAGGATGCTTCTCCATTAAAAAAGGAGAGAAAAAAAGATTAAACTTCCTAATTCATGCGGCCTGAGACATGTTCTGTTATCTAAAGATGCTACAGTTGAAGTATTTAAGTATGAGGATCATCGTTACATTTGGAGGATAAATGAGAGAAAGTTGCAAGTTTGAGAACACAGTCCAAACTGTATAATACGGGCGTGGCAGCATCATGATATGTGAGTATTCTGCTGCAGCAGGTACTGATGCACAATATGTGAGCAAGACAGCCTACAAACCTGACTCAGGGCCCTACTTAGGCAAACTATTGTGAGACAATTCTCTATGCCATTGTTATAGTTTTTACTAAATACAAATACTCTTTGGTAAATCCTAACTGGCAAAGTTTTGTCTGATTTAATGTCAGACAGTGAAAAAAAGGGTTATTTGTCTTTTTATCCCATGCATGTAAATACCGGGTTTTAGCTGTATATGTGAGTCATTTCTGATATTAGGATAGGGCTAGAATTAATGTTTGTAATAGTATAAAGTATACGTATTAGTATAAAACTTAACAAGTTGACAGCAGATGTTACAGTGACTGTATTTTAGGTTTTATCCTTTATTTTGTCTCCTGCTCTTCAATTCTTTATATGTATTTAGATCTTTACTGTAATATTCTCTTTTTCTTCTTTATCTCTCCTCTCAAGAGAGGACACACATACAGTCAGTCACCTTAGCCAGTCCTGTCCCATTTCCTCAGATCTAAGAACATTATAATTTATTATTTAAGTAGCTTTTCCTCGGAAGGAATTTGGGACCCATTATTGAATCGAAGGAAACAACAACCAAGCCACACAGTTCTCCACTCAGGAAATGAGTTTAGGAAGAAATCAAAGTTTTGCTAATTTTCCCAGCATTGCTACTGTTGCAGTATGATCAGCCTGATGAAAGTGGGGCACCATCTTTGGCCAGTGTTGAGTTTATATTTCCCGGTGCTTTGGAGTAAATTCACCCTGTACTTGTATTTTTTACTGCTTCTGTTTTTGGTGCTTATCTATATTTCTGTCTTCTTCTCTCTCCTTTGTCATGCTAGGTTGCTACAAAGATGACAAGTGGATCAGCAGGTAGGATGATCTTTAGAGTGAGAGTGGGAATCTTCCCTCATTTCTGAGGGGGAGAGTGTGAATTCGTTGTGCTTTTTCTCTGACTTTGTATTCCCACAGGACTGGTGGGGATTTCTCCTTCTTCATTTCAAACCACAGCACACATGTTAAAGACCAACACAATATTTTGTAGAGCCACCTTGTACTGCGGTAATAGCTGCAATTCTTTTGTTGTATGTCTCTACAAGCTGCAGACATGTGTAGACTGAAATGTTTGCCCAATTTTTCTTTGCAAAATTGCCAAAGTTATTTTACCACCATCTTGATTGGTTTTAGGTCTGGACTTTGACAGGTCCACTCCAACACTTAAAAGCGCTTTGATCTAAACCACAGGTGTCAAACTCCAGTCCTTGAGGGCCAACGTCTTGCTACATTCAGACGTGTCTCTGCTCCAAATGCCTCAATCAGATAATTAAGTCATTAACTGGGCCCTGTAGAACTTAATGGCATTCTGAGGAGGACATTCAGCATGCCATCAACCAGGTTTAGTTGGGTTTACAGTTGTGACGTACTCTTCCTTTTCAGATGATTGATTGAACAGTGCTCAATGAGATGTTCAATGTTTAAAGTTGGGATACTGTTTAATAACCTGGCTCTGCTTAGAACTTCACCAAAACAATCTCCCTGACCTGTCTGCTGTGTTTCTTGGTCTTTATGATGCTGTTTATCCACTAATGTTCTCTAAGAATCCACTGAGGCATTCAAACATGAGCTGGATTTAAACTCAGAGTAAACTACAGACAGCTGTTTTTTGTTTATTAATCGGTCAACTTCTAAATCAGCTGCACTAGATTTTATTTAGAGGGATCAGAGTAAATGAGTCTGAATTCAAATTTAGACAAAGATTTTCAGATTTTTATTTGTGAAAAATGTTGAAAACCATGTATCCTTTATCTTCCATTTTCTGATTTTGGGCTATTCTTTATTTGTCTATGACATAAAATTTTAATAAAATACATTGATGTGATTGTAATGTAAAAAAATGTCAAAAGGTTCTAGGGTCATGCATAAACTTGCAAAGCACTGTACTCTAAAGTTCCTGTTTGTCATGTTACAACATCTGGAAGCAAAAAATGGCTTTTAGATTTAGAGTGAACCTAAATTAAACATTTTCTCATTCAGTTTCTGGGTCTCACATTTCCCTGAAACTGATCCAAGAGTCTACAAAAAATGATAAATGAGCCCGAACCTCATCTGTATCTCTTATCCTTGGAACGTGTCCCCTTTTGATTGGCACAAACAGAGCTAAGTGGGTCCCAGGGAGCTGATTTCAGTCACATTCGCAGTGTTTGAGGTTTGTTTGCTTTGCTTTTTTTTTTGTTTTTCTGTGTGTGTGTACATAGTTTTCTCAGATACCATCTGTCAGGGTAACATTACCAGCACTGATAGTCCGTGAAGGAGAGGTGCACACAGGGTAAAGAGGGCAGGTCAGAGGTGATGCGGTGGGGTATACGGCTGGTGGGGGTGAACGTGTTGCGTGTTTGTGTAGTTGTAAGAGTAACATTTCATACAAAACACAGTAGTGCTGAGGGAGATGTGTAGATTAGACCAGCTGTTTGGACTTTCAGGCTTCAGATTTGTTTTCTCTCCTCAAGAGCGTTTATTTTCTCCTCTGATGTCAGGAAACATTTTGACGCTCTGACAGAAGTCCCTTCTAATCAATCGGTGTTTGTCGGCCTGTGTGGTCTGGTTCATTGTTGGCGAGCGGCGGGGATATGATATGGTCATATCTCGCCTCACATACCTGACATTCACTCAGCTCTGTGTCGAATAAACAGGGAATTCCTCCAGGGAATTTTATTAGGACTACTGGCGTTCACACTGTGACCTCTGCTGGGTGGCTGGTAGCAGATTATTGAAATTAGCCCCAGCATGCATCTTTGATGTGTTTGTTTACTTTGACAGTTTTATTAGATATCCGTAGCCATGTCTGGGAGGACATTTATAGTGTGATTGTATGTGGTTCATGTCATATCTGCTCTCAGGCAACTAAGGATGTGGGTAACCAAGCTGACATCTTTTTCTAGAAAATGTATTAGATGCATCAGTAGAGATTTTCTGGGTAAAAGCCTGAAATTAAAAGATCATTTCCATCGCATGAGCAGTGTCCTATTATAGTAAATCACTGTGTTAAAGATAATCTTTGACCTTACTGAACTCAATAAATGATCATCAAAACAGACCCAGCTTCATGTAACTTTGTCACAACTCAGTTTAACTGCCAGTACAGCACTTTGAAAGTGCTTTATAGATAAAATTATTATTATGTAAGGTTGTTACTATAAATATATGACTATATCACTGATAGAAGAAAAACATCAGTAATCATAAATCTGAGTAATATACTGTACAATAATGCAACAAAAGCGAGGCCTGCCTTTTAGTACCATCTGCAATATATCAAGTAACAAGTCATTTATTGTAATTTCAAATATACTTTAAATTAAAATTACTGAGTGGTAATCATATTATTCTGCTTAAATCGATGTATAACATTCACCAAGAAAAACATTATTATTTCATCTGAAATAATCTGTATGTGGGCTGGATGGTGGCACAGTTGGCAGCACTGTTGCTTTACAGTAAGAAGGTCCTGGGTTCAACTCCTGGCAGGGTGTGTTTCCGCATGGAGCTTGCATGTTCTCCCCGTGGATGCGTGGGTTCTCTCTGGGTACTCCGGCTTCCTCCCACAGTCCAAAAACATGACTGTTAGGTAAATTGGTATCTTTCTGTTGGGGACCTTTTAAAAAAGGCTAAGAAAAAAACATGCAGAAATATACTGTAACAAAGCAATCAACCATCTTTGTATTGGGTAACAGGGTTATTTATACCTCCAGAAAACATTAGTTCCGACGGACCACAAGATGGTCAATGAAAAAGGAAAAACATGCATATATCTCAACTATTTCATTGTACTCTTATAGTGAACCTTGAAGCACGATTATGACTACTCAGTTAGTCGTGACTGCTCATTCTGATGTTCTAAGCAAGACATTCAATGATTGTGTTGACATTTTGCCGTTCACTGTGTTTCATTACCATGAGCAAGGTAGACACAAAACTAAAACCACTGACAAGTACAACTGTACAAAGTCGATACTTTCATCTTCTGCAGGACTGTGGGTGGCCTTCATGTTGGCATTAGATGTTACATGTACCACCCACCTAAACATTACTACAGACGAAGCACATACCTCCACGGTGATGGTTCTCCGTGAAGGCAGTGGCCTCTCCCAGCAGGACAGTGTAATCCTACCACACTGCAAAAAACTGTTTAAAGAATGTACCAACGTTTCAGGTTTCAGTTCGATTCAGCGGCCAAGCCTTTTAGCTGATGACCGTGCCAGAGATTTGTGACCCTGACTGTTCCTAGTTAAAGTATACAGTATAAACATTACATATAAGTAGGGATGTGATGATTAGGATTTTTTGATCCCCACTAACTTATTTAGGACTAGGGATTTACCAATGGCAAGTTACAAGCTGTTACATCACTGAAATCAATGCCATGTACGTACAGAAAAATAACACACTGCTTTCCAAGAGTGATAACTGGGGAGGGGCGAGATCTTGTGACACAACAAACGGCACAATGTTCTCATTAGGCAAAGTTCTGTTCAGTTGCTGGCAGCGTGTGACTTTGCCTGGTAAAATAAGTACAATTAATAACTATCTAACTTGATGTGAATGAGGGTGATATTAGCTTGGAACCATTTTATATTTATATTTGAAACTCTTATTTTGAAGTTAGAAAGGAAGTGTTTTCTGCTTTGCTGCTTGGTATTGGCACAGTCTGCTCGCACTGCTTGTCAGGCATGGCCAAAACCTCTAGTCACAAATGAAGAAGTCCCCAGCACTTTTAAATTGCTATGCCTCTTTTCCATTCAAGGTTCCAGCACCGCATAGCTCCACTCTGCTCGATCTTGCTGTATTCCACACGAAAAACTGTCTGGAGTTAAAGCTTGAAGCCCCACCTCCACCTAGCGACGTCGTGTGCTGTGCCACTATTAACCCTTACTGTTTTATGGTTCGGTGTGAGCCTACCAAAAATATGTTAAATTTCATTTATAAACATGCAAAGTAAAAACAACTCACACATCATGTCCTCCAATGGTGATTTGGAACCACAACCATGGCTTTTGGTTTTACCCGCTCCAGCCATTGTGGTCCTTATTGTTGTAGTACTCGCTCTTAAGGTCTTTTAGCTTTTCCTGGCACTGAGGTGTGCGGTAAAATCTGTGACTTGTCATTCTCTGTGCTACCCCGGTGAACAGTTTCTCATGCTGCTGACATACAGCTGACCACGCTCATAGCCAATCATATTTCGGCCCTGCTCAGCCCTGATTGGAGCTGCTGACAAGCAGGTACCAAGAAAGCCTAATGAAAACAGTTGTCAAATGGGCTGAGTGGAGTGGAGCCGGCCAAAGTAGAGCCCACGGAAAAGGGGTATTAGTCTGGGGGCATTTTGAGTACAAAAGAAATGGTGATGCAGTGCCAGACACACAAGTTTTGGAAATGTTGAAAATGGCAGCAGTTAGCTGGTTATGATGCTAAAGTTGGTACCAGAGCATCTGCACTACACTAAAGGGACATTTTTGCAAAACCTTTTTGGTGTTAGGACAGCCTTAGAGTAGATATGCAATAGAAAATAAATATATGGACCTGTGAAAACTGGACTGGATGATTGTACACTGCTTACATATTCTAGAAAATGCTGTTTTTGATTTGTGAAACCTTTATTGATAATTTATAAAAAAATGGGAATCCTTTGTTTTTCGAAAAGATACAGCTAAAATCTCATCTCCTCTCGTCTTGTGAGCTGGATGTAGCATCGTTACACCAGTAGTATGAACTGGTCTACTTTAGTATTACGATTGATTTGGATTAAACACACTCACTGGTGATGTTCCAGATGCCCAGTCTCCATTTTTTCCTGAAAAATATTGTAACAGCAGGAGTTTCTGCCTTTGTTTCTAAATATACAGTTTATTTGATACAGCTGTAGATACAGCCATAGTATTGCTTGCATCCCAGTTTCTGCTAAATTACCAAATGCAAATATACTTACAAATACTATAGTACTAAACCCTTGGTTTTCATTCTGTGATCAATATCTGTGTGTAAACAAGCTTACATCTCACATAAACAAACAAAAACTAATGCACCTGTTTCTGAGAATACCAAGAGCACCATTACACCTAACAACTGAAACATTTTACATTCGTTTTGCAATGATTTGGTATAATTTAGCTGTTAATCTGTCTCATTTAAAATTGCAAAAACATAACAAAACCAAAGCTGAAAATGTTTTCTTTGTTTCTTTGTGTCCATTTAAGGATTCTGTATGACAGAGCTTCTTCTTCTTCTACAATGACTACCACTACTATTAAGCCTCTACTACATACATTTAAACAGGCACAAGTATGTTTTCCCAGGAGAGAAATTTTACGCTCAACATCTTACATTAGACATTATTTTCAGTGCCTTGAAAAAGTATGGATACCCGTTACAAATCGCATTACAAGCACAAATCCAGTGAATTTCATGAGATTTCAGGTGATAGACCAAAACAAGAATAGCTGATTTAGTTTTTTTATTTACAAATAACAATTTGAAAAGTGTGTATTTGTACTCAGCCTTATGAGGAAACAGATGATGTGTAGAAAAAGGTGGTCTGGTCAGATGAGACAGGAATTAAACTTTGTCTTATTACATGTGTGGAGAAAACCTAACTAACGCTACTAAATATGAAAAGGAGTTCAAGGCACTCTGCATAATTAAGTATGTATAACTTAAGATACCTTATAACTTTTAAAATAGTGACTATTTTTAATTAGTGTCTGACGCAAGAAATGTGCACATTAAATTCCATTATGTTAAAAATGGTCTGAGTTAAGAAAGGTTGTCAGACTTGTCATCATTTTTCATCAACCGCAGAATTTTTTCGTTATTATTTTGGTCTAGATTAGTGTATTCATAGTGTTTAGGAGCTCCAACTGTATATCGTGTCTGTTTGGACTTTCAGACGTTTAGAATGAGTCATCTCACCTCATTTGTAAAAATATCTAAGAAAACTGTAGCTATTTTAGAGCAACTGATAAGCTTTGCCTGACCTTGGTCTGAAAAACACACTGACACACATTCTCCACATTTTCCAGGATTAGAAAAAAACCTATAGTGTAATCCATCCGAATTTTCACATTATTGGAAAGTGCTCATAGGGGCTTTGAGTAATCTCAGCGAATGAACTGTCTGTGTTTTTACACTGCTGCTTGCATGTCTGGGTTATGTTTTTAATCTGTCAGGCTGGAAAGATCATGCTGCTCTGCAGGTGTGGTAAACTTTTGACACATTCTTGTAGGAAAAAGTGAGGAAAATGATATAGAAGTATTTCTCCTACTTTATAATTTTACTAACTTCTATATTGATCAATGTCACATTTTGCTAGAAATACGTGCCCTAAACACATCTAACTACATTTTTTTACAAGCATAAATGGATTGTAATATTCATTGTAATGTATATAACTACATATAAATTGTACCTGATTTGATAATCTATAAATAAATTTAATAAATTGTTAAAGTTAAAGAAAGTAATTTAGCAACATATGACATGATATAATGTGAAAGCTGAAGTATGACTCATCTTTTTTGCATTTAAACCCAGATGCTGATTGTGAATGTCAAAAGTGAAGGGTAAAAATCATCACATAAGGTTGATTATCAAAAAATTATATCAGAAGTTCTTCTAAAGTCATCATAGAGTTTCCCAAACTCACCTCACAACTTTGTCAGTCTGGAATGCAGAATAGACTCAATTTAAGGAATAATTCTGGTTTTTGTTTAATTTTTTGATAAATCTGGAGTCTTATGAGAAGAACACGTACAGAATCTGTCTTTTTTTCCTTGTAGATACCAGTTTTGTGTATTGCTCAGCTGCTAACAACCCGTTGCAGATGTCCATAGAGCATATAGGAGTTCATACCTTTGGTCTACTTTGGCTGAGATTTCACCTAAAAGCTGAAGCTGCATAAAGCATAATCATGCATGTATTGTACATAATAATGCATGCAATTATTACATGTAATAATATAAGCAGTATTTTAGGTTGCAGTAATAACCGTTTTATCACTTGGGGGTTGAAGTAATTATATTTATGTTCCTGTGTTTAGTCTGTCAGTTTATAAACGCATTGTTGTGATGGTTTATTGTAAAAAAAATCTTGTAACGCTTTGAACCTTTTGAGCTCCACTTATAATAGGGTGGTAATCAACTTTTTGATTACCACCCTATTATAACACAGAGAAGAGGCTGCTTCATGAGAGTTCGTTGCTGACAATCATCCTGGTTAAAATCCTAATACAAAATGTCACCTTATGCAGCTATGAAGTTCATAAAACATGAGTCGCTCAGCAATAAAGCACTCCTATCAGCATGCAATCTGCACTCCCACGACCTACAGGGTTTCCTTAATGTCCATTAGCTATTGTTTGCTCTTCTTGTCCCACCTCTTTCCATACCAGTCTGCACCCTGCAGTCTGATGTATTTAATACCTTCTTGTCTTTCTCTGAACATACTGTCAATCTTTTTACATTTAAAATGCTGTTAAAAGTATTTTCACCCTTCTGTTTTTGATTATTTGTAAAACTTAAATATTTCAGATAATCATAAGAGATTTTAATACCAGATAATAATAACATGGGTAAATACACTCAGGTAAGTACTTTTTGTTGATTTCATTTATTAAGGAAAAAAGCTATCCAAACCAACCTGGCTCTATGTAAATAGTAATTGCCCCCATATTATATTATGAATGAAACAGGAGCAAATAACTTTTACTTGCAACAGCCAGGCCTGATTACTACAGACCTGAAGAATCAGGATATCACTTGAACATGTCATTTCTGAAAAAAAAAAAAACCTACTAGATCAACAGTCGAACATGGTGGTGGTACTGGTGGGATGTGCTGGGACTTTTTTTGCTGCGTCAGGACTTCGATGACTTGCTGGAACCAGGAATTCTGCAGGAAGTAGGAAAATCCTGAAGTAAAATGTCTGGCCATCAGTTCATGACCTTAAGCTCATTTTGGTTATGTAGCAGAACAATTCACAGCAAAAGCCTTCTTCTGTAGTAGGATAATATTGACAGTAGAACTATCACTGACTGGGTAACCAATTAGTTTGTGGATTAGATTAAATTTGCGCTTGCCCCATTTTCACCTTGGCCCATTTCTCTGCAGCAACCACAACTACATTCCTCACTGCTTAGCACAGAAATGTTAATACACATATGCTGACACTGTTGATTCAATCCAGTGAATAGATGCTGTAAAGATGCTGTCAGTCTGGACCATTCACTTGCTTAACGATATATTTTAGTCAGATCTAAATTCAAATTTCAGAATGGAGAAACTAAATCAGCATTTTCTTTCCCCAGTTGGAAAACTTTAATGTCTTTAAGCTTTTAGTAAAAGTAATTCCTTATCTGTGTCTTTGCATTTGACCTTGCTTTGGTTATTTCCATTCTTATCTCTGATGCCATCAACTTCTGACTGCCCCCAATTCCACGCTTGCTGAGGCTTTGCTTTTCTTGGGAGCAAGTGTCAAGCAGAGAGTCAATCCAAGACATAAAAGTCAAGGTTAAGGTCAATAATATTATCTCTGAATATTGAACAGCGATGGAAATTCTTTAAATGGCCTGCATTCAGCTTCTTTACTGTTCCAAAACATGTGATATTTCCATTTTACTGCATTTGCTGCAGAAACACATCTCCTCTAATCCAATAATAATCATTTTATCTTATAATATACAGAGTTATGGCCTGTAGATTTAGATTGTAAAAAATGTTTTCCTTGGTCATGTGTTGACTAATAGAAAGAGAGCTTGGAAAACTAATATGCGGTTTCAGACAAGAATGGAACAGTGTCTTGTGTAAATGTTTTGTGGGAATTTAGAACATTTATATTTATAATTGTTATGCATTAAGCCTGTTTTTATTGGAAGTGTCGTATTTTTTACTTGAGGATTTGAATTTGTTAAGGCAAATATTGTTTTGTGAACCGCAGTTTGCAGCTTTCAGCTCATGTGAGGGATTTGCTTATACCATTGCATATACTTAACCATGATTAAACACATAATATATTAATGTCATATTGAATTACTGTGAGATCCATAAGATGATTAGACAGTTGTGTTATTGCGTGCATGTCAATCAGATTTAAGTTGGAGGAGGGAATTTTGGTTAATGACACACATTGCCATCTGTTTAAAGATTTTATTCAATCCTGAATTTTCCCACTTGATATGGATTTCCTATTTGTTGACATCATGCTGGTGTTTTATCACACAGTTCCTTGTAAAACAATCGTATAGTGGTCAAAACCACATTCTAAACGTATTTAAATGTATTTTAGGTAATAGACATTGTAGTACATGATTGTGAAGTAAAAGGAAAAGACTACATGGTTTTACACAAAGAAATAACACAGAACAAGCTGGAAAATGTGGCTTGCATTTGTATTAAGCCTTGTTTACTCTGATGCCCCAATATAAAATTGTGCTCTCCAATAATCTGTATTACCTTTTGTAAACTGCAATAATCATCTTCTCAGCTCTGACCAGCTTCTGTGTCCCCACAGCAAAATGCTGCCACCACAATATTTCACCTGGGGGATAGTCTGTTCAAGGTGATATGCATTTGAATGTTTACAAGTTGTTTTTCAGTCTCATCTGACCAGAGCACCTTTTTTCATATGTTTTCTGTGTCCCCTACTTTCTTTCAACAATGACATCCTTCTTAACACTCTTCCATAAAGGCCAGATTTGTGGTTTTGAGGATTTTTATGGATTTTCTTAGGGATATTGGAGTAAAATGAACTGGACAGAGATGAATGCCTCACTAATAATATTTTTATTTGTGGAAAATATTGTGAACTATGTAATTTTCCTTCCACTTTACAATTATGCACCACATGCAACCATGAATAGACGATAAGAATATGTTTCCAAATCCATGTTTTCTTATTGATTAAGAATGATTTTCTGTGGCCTTTTTTGTGCACTTGCAGAATTCAATCAGATATACACTCACCGGCCACTTTATTAGGTACATCTGTCCAACTGCTCGTTAACACAAATTTTAAATCAGCCAATCACATGACAGCAACTCAATGCATTTTGGCATGTAGACATGGTCAAGACATCAGAATGAGGAAGAAAGGTGATTTGAGTGACTTTTAACGTGGCATGGTTGTTGGTGCCAGACGGGCTGGTCTGAGTATTTCAGAAACTGCTGATCTACTGGGATTTTCACGCACCACCATCTCTAGGGTTTATAGAGAATGGTCCGAAAAAGAGAAAATATCCAGTGAGTGGCAGTTCTGTGGGCGCAAATGCTTTGTTGATGCCAGAGGTCAAAGGGGAATGGCCAGACTGGTTCGAGCTGATAGAAAGGCAACAGTAACTCAAATAACCACTCGTTACAACCAAGGCATGGAGAAGAGCATCTCTGAACTCACAACACGTCGAACCTTGAGGTGGATGGGCTACAGCAGCAGAAGACCACACCGGGTGCCACTCCTGTCAGCTAAGAACAGGAAACTGTGGCTACAATTCACACAGGCTCACCAAAATTGGACAATAGAAGATTGGAAAAACGTTGCCTGGTCTGATGAGTCTCGATTTCTGCTGCGACATTCGGATGGTAGGGTCAGAATTTGGCGTCAACAACATGAAAGCATGGATCCATCCTGCCTTGTATCAACAGTTCAGGCTGGTGGTGGTGGTGTAATGGTGTGGTGGATATTTTCTTGGCACACTTTGGGCCCCTTAGTACCAATTGAGCATTGTGTCAACGCCACAGCCTACCTGAGTATTGTTGCTGACCATGTCCATCCCTTTATGACCACAGTGTACCCATCTTCTGATGGTTACTGCCAGCAGGATAACGTGCCATGTTATAAAGCACGAATCATCTCAGACTGGTTTCTTGAACATGACAATGAGTTCACTGTACTCAAATGGCCTCCACTGTCACCAGATCTCAGTCCAATAGAGCACCTTTGGGATGTGGTGGAACGGGAGATTCGCATCATGGATGTGAAGCCAACAAATCTGCAGCATCTGTGTGATGCTATCATGTAAATATGGACCAAACTCTCTGAGGAATGTTTACAGTATCTTGTTGAATCTATGCCACGAAGGAATAAGGCAGTTCTGAATGCAAAAGGGGGTCCAACCCGGTACTAGCAAGGTGTACCTAATAAAGTGGCCGGTGAGTGTATTTCATATATGACACCATGTAGACATTGTTCATGTTCCAGTCTTGGAGTCGCATGCTCTGAGCTACTTGGCCTCAATATCTTAGTGTTGCTTAAAATTGAAGATGAGGACCAAGTGGCAGGTTGGAGAAAAGGAAAAAAATATGTGAAAGAGGGTACATGTTAGCAGAGTAGGCATGCAGGTTTAAGGAAGATTTCAGTGAGAAGAGGGGGAGTTGAAGCAGAAGTATTTGTCACAGGCTTTAGTCACGTGATCTGTTAAATCATTGATTAGTGTTGAACTCACTAACCCAGCTTCTGTGTGCAGAAGCAAATATTGACTTCTTACTGTTATTCTGTCACTGTAAAGGAGAGCCTCAGCAACAGAGAGTCCTGGAAAATACAGTAATGATTATTAAAAAGGCTGTAATTACAAACAGACATAAGCAGACCTGGTTTGCACAATTAGAACATTGTTACTCAGCATTTAAAGAGTTGCTCTGTTTTATAGACATTTAGTCTGGTGTGTTCATGATTGTTAAAGAAAGAACACCATGGTAAGACTGAAGGAGCTGTCTGATGCTGAAAGAAGGTTGTAGCAGCTCGTGTGTCTGGTAGGGGTTTAAAGAGGTCACAGCAGAAGTTGAAATCAGTCAGTCTACTATAATAGTAAATAGTCTACATTCAAAACAGCTGCCAACAAGCCCACGTCAAGCTACCCAAGCAACTTCACCCTGAAAGCAGAGGGCAAGATGTTAAAAGAAGTCTCCAAAAAGCCTAATTTGTCATCACAGGAAACATCAAGCTCTTGCTACTGTTAAAAGTCTGTAACAATCAGTTGCATAAGTTTAACTTTCATGGGAGGTGTCCAAGGCAATAACCTTCTGCTCACTAAGAAGAAAAGGACAGACTCAACTTTGCCATACAGAACATAGACAAAGACCAGGACTTAATGTTCTTTGGACAGATAAGTGTAAAACTGAATTTTTTGGGCACCATGAACAGAGAACATATGGTTTGGCAGAAAATAACACAGCATTCCAGGAAAAGAACCTCATACCAACTGTGAAGCACAGGGCTTGAAGTATCATGGTTTGGGGATGCTTTGCTGCAGCAAGACCTGGTCAGAGTCCACTTGAATTCTATCATGTGTCAGATGCTTAAAGTAAATGTAAGACCTTCGGTAATAATAAAATGAAGGGGAAACCAGAACTGGACCCTGCAACAGCACAATGACCCAAAATATACCAATAACGCCAGAAAAGACTGGCTGAAGATAAAAAAAATGGTAGATGGCTACAAGAGGTGTCTTGCTGAAATTATTTCAGCTAACAGGGGTAAGATTAGCTATTAAGGGGTAGGGTATCATCAATCTTTCCTTAGTTGTACACATTTTTGTTGATATATTTTGTTTGATGAGTAAAACAAGATGCATTTTAATTTTTTATGTCCAATTACACAACTTTCGTTTCCAGACATTAGGAAATAGGAACTGAATATTAATTGAGTAGTCCTAATTGTTTCTCATGACGTTCTCATGAATGTGTTTTTCTTTTGAATGTGCAGGGTATTCAAATTAGTTCAGCATGAAATTTCTAAAACAATAAAAGTATATTTGATTTGTAATTTATTCAGATAATTTATCAATGAGTCTATTAGGACTAACGTTCAGGTCTTAGAATGGGGACACATAACTGCTGTATTGTAGGATCCTCCAGCCACTCGAGAAAGGCCAGTAAAAATATCACTGAGCACCTCTGCGACCCTCAGCGGGCTATTTTTTTGCTGTAGGTTTTACTCAGCATGACCACATTGCTTATTTGACCGAGCTTTCTAACCTTAAATCACCCGACTGAAAGAAAGGGGCAGAAACTTGGCCCTCCTTTTTTGCGCCACCTCCCTGTCCTTCTCTTTCTTCTTCAGCCCCAAGAATACAACAGGGTCCCCAACAGCAGCTGTCAGTTTCTGTAGCTGCAGGAAAATCTGAGGGCTCCACCATTAGCGAACGCCTATGCTCTGCTGTGTATTTGTTCTGAAAAGCAGATCCCATCTCTGTCAGTCGTGCTGTTTTAAATGGCGGCTTGACCACTGGAATGTGTTGGATGGGTGTTTAGATTGGCTGCTGCACCGAGGCAGACTTCCTGCAGGGCTCCTTCTCCCTGTCCAGACTAAAGTTTGACCCCAAGGACCAGCTTTACATCTGCATATTCTTGTCTTCAAAATCACAGGCGATGAACACAAAATTGACTTTGTCAGTGGAAGTCCAGTAGTTTTCCCACGGAAGAGTTCAGTTTCTTTTTCCATTCTCACCCTGCAACTTCTTTTGTAAAGTCTTGTCCAGTGATTTCTGACCTTTTCAAAAGTAACAAACGTAGTGGTACAAAGCTGCACCGCTAATTTTTCCCACATAAATAAAGACATATTAGTTATTAACCAATTAAACTGAAGCAAACAGTTCCCTGTGAAAATTTTCAGAAGCCTTGAACCTTTTTACATTTTTGTCACATTAAGACCATAAATGCATAGCCGTGAAGTAGGAATAAGCAACAAATGGTTTACAAACATTTTACTTGAAACCATGAAAAATATGGTATGTATTTTTATCGAGACTCTCTGAATCAATACTTTGTAGAACCACATTTTGCTTCTATTACAGCTCCAAGTCTTTTGTGATATGTTTCTACCAGCTTTGCACAGAGAGTGACATTTCTGCCCAATCTTTGAAAAATAGCTAAAGATTAATCAGAATCAGAATCAGCTTTATTGCCAAGTTTGTACATACAAACAAGGAATTTGACTCCGGTACACTTTGCTCTTTGGTTTTTGTTTTTGCACTACAGAATATACATATTTACAATGTACAATATACACATATATAAATAAAAAGGTGCATTTGCAACATCTGTATGCATTTGTTTTGTACTCTATTGAATGTTCAACAGAGAAACAGCCTGGGGGAAGAAACTGTCTCTGTGGCGGCTGGTTTTAGTGAACAGCGCTCTGTAGCGTCGGCCTGAAGGCAGAACTCTAAACAGTTTATGTGCAGGGTGTGTGGGGTCTGCAGAGATTTTAGCAGACTGGCTTCAACAGCATTATGGTTTAGATTCTGACTGGGCAGCTCCAACAAATGAATAAACAACCGTTCTATTGTAGCTATGGCTGTATGTTTAGGGTCATTGTCCTGGTGGAAGATGAACCTCTACCTAAGCCTAAAATCGTTTACAGCCACAAACAGATTTTCTTCCCTAAGGCATGTTCAATATTGGAGGTGTTACTTTCCAGCTATTCATAGTGATTTGCATGTAGACCATAAAGTACAGTTTTGGTCTCATCGGACCATTGCTCCTTCTAAGTGCTTGCTATGTCCCCTACATGGGTTGTACGGCTTCCTTCATGCCACTCTTCCTAAAAAGGCCAGATCTGTGAAGTGTATGATTACAAATTCTCTACAACTCCTCCAGAGTTGGGTATCTTAACGGTTTCTCTCATTAGTGTTTCTCTGATTACTGCTCTTCTTGCCAGGCCTGCCAGTGAAGGCCATTATTTAGTAGCTCTGCAGTTGGATTAAGACAAACAAGAGTGGAACTTTTTGAAAGGTCTGCGTCCCATTATATGTGACATAAAACGAATATAGCATTCTAGAAAAACAACACAATACCAACATTCATACATGGTAGTGTTAGTATGATGGTCTGGGGCTTCTTTGCTGCTTCAGGAACAAGACAATTTATTGTAACTGATGGAACAATGAGTTCCTCTAAGCAAAAAATGTTAATACCATGTAGAGCAGATGGTTACCTACATGTGCCATGGCAGTTTTGCTCTACAAAAAGGATATCTCAAGACAGTATCCGAATTGTGTGATTAACTTTATTAGATCCAGATTCAATCCAGCATCAAAGAAGGGAGGCCACATGGATGTTATAGTGACCTGTGTTTGTATCACCTTCTACCATTTTGAGTAATTGTATGTTGGTGCGTGGGTGTGTGTATGTGTATCTGTGTCTGAGTGGGTAAGCATATATATAGAAATAAGCATATTTATTTTGAGTGGGTGTATGTGAGTGCAAGTTTGAGCACCACCCTTCCCAGCCTCAGACCCTTCTCTGGCCCACCCATGACCCCAAACCCCAGTCTACCCAGCCCACCCTCAGAGCCAGGGACGCCGAGGAGGCACCCCCCACCCTGGTGCACAGGCAGCCTCACCACAGGGAGCCACAGCAGGCCCCAAGCCGCCCGGGGGCCCAGGCCCGAACCTGCCCATACCGGCCCCCGCCTCAATGCCGGCAGCCGCAGCGACCCCACCTTACCGCTGACATCTCCATGCCAGACCCACCAGCAACCACAGGGCAACATCCAAATGCCCAGTCTGCCTAATACAGCAGCGGCCCGTCCACCAGCATCACCACACACCCGGCCCCTGATACAGAGATAGCAATGCCGATACCCCCTACGCCACTAAGGGATGTATTAAATTATTGGAGATGAAACCAACTGAAAGTTATTCTTTTGATAAGTTTGTGATCTTAGGCCCATGCACACTCGGGTTGTACAGTGAGACAATGGTCTGAAGCGCACCAGCAAATCCAAACAAATGATGTATTTGGAGTTGCCTAGTAAAAGTCAAGACTTCAGTCTGATTGAGATGCTGTAGCATGACTTTAAATTTTCTGTTCATTCTCAAAAATGCTCCACTGTGGCTGAAACAACACAGTTCTTTATGGAAGATTAGTTCATACACAGCAATGTGAAAGAATCATTGTCGCAAACGCTTGATGGCAGTTGTTTCCTCTAAGAACTGCACAACCAATTATTTGGTTTAGGGGTCTGTTACTTTTTGATGTAGGTCCAAATTGGATTGGATAGCTTTTTCCTTTGATAAATTAAATTATAGAAAAGTATTATTTTTGTATTTACCATGGATTTACCATCTGTGTCTGATGATATTATTTTTTTGATGACAAATATTAACAAAAAGCAAAAAAATGGGGGAAACAATTTCCCACCCCTGCACTAAAGCTGTGTCCTGGAGGTTTACTTGTATTAGAGTTTATTTAGGGTTGTCAGAGTAAAGGGGATTGAATGCATATGCGATATGTTGGTAAATGGATTTGATTTTGTTAAGAATATTTTGCAAGACCAAGCAAAAACATCAATCTCACTATACTTAATAAAACTTGAAGGAAAAAGAGATGTTTCAGGTGTTGTTATATCCTCTTAGGAATGATTGTGTAACTTCTCTCCCCCTGTTCCTGAACTGCAACGTGTTGGTGGTCTTGTCAGTCGACTCTGCCTTTTGTCTCTTCTGAGTTCTCCAGTTTCTCTGCCCTTTGGTCACTCACTCATCATCTTTCATTGGTGCTCTGTTGAGCTAGCTGTTTCTATCACTTCTTTCCTCTCAAGATGCTTTCCCTCTCATCACTACTCCCCAGTACCAGACATGCATCTAGCCTCCACCTCAGAATAGTAACGTATAGGAAAGTAAATCACCAGGTTGATCAACCGTATTGTCATTGGAGACTACAGATCATGGCAAGGCAGAGATGGAAAACATTAACTCTTTAGATATTTGCCTATCAGCATCTGCCATGTGTTTCATGGGGCAATATATAATACAATCACATCATACTGAGGGTAAAAATAATAGCTTAAGTGAAAATTTAGAACTCCACCTCTTGCTGTCAGCGCAAGAAGTAAAGCGGTGTTTGGTGTCTACATGACCTCAAGATTTTGCTGACTGCCCGAGATGTCAAGCATGTTTCGACAGGCCGAAATGCCGAATCAGGTCCCTCCTCACAGGGTCCACGCTGACCTGCAACTCAACACCACAAACAGGACATCCGACGGTGTCAGGCAGACGGCAGCTGAGGAGCGTCCTGGGCTGCTGTGATGGCTCTGTCTGGCATTCCTGGGATAACACGGGAAGAACTTAAGGCTTAGGATGAAATTCCCAAAACTCTTAACCTGTCAGAGGGGGGTGAAAGTGCCTCACAAAGAGAAACAGCTTAAGCACTTTCACTTAAGGTTGTCAGGTTGAACATGATGGGTGTTTAAAGAGAAACTCTGTCTTAGTTATGTTGGGTAAAGTCTGATATACAAGTGCTCCCATAGTGATGGAAAAGATGTGCAGTCAATGGAAGAAAATTCCACTAAAATACAAGTAGGAATTTTTGTATTAACACCAAACCAGAGATGGATGGATGGATGTATGGATGACACTTAAATCAAGTTCCAGAACTTTCCAGAATGTGTTGGAATCCTGTTTATACAAATGCTTTTTGGAAATGCGTATGAGATCTATAAACAATGCTATGTGGAATTCCAGAACATAAAAAAGTAAAACATCTAAAACCATTATAAATCCATTTACTAATGTGTTGGGATATTGTTTGAAAACTAAATCAAATACAACAGAATCGCCAGCATATAATTTAAAGTCTTTATTCAATTGAATACGGCACGTTTATTATTTTTTTGGTATATTTAAATTGTGTGAACTGCAGACCAGAACTTGTATTGTTTTATTGAAACAAGTATGTATGACATGTCTTCCTTTATAAAGACAACAATTAATTTCACCTGCTGTGGTACAAATGGAATAGACAACAGGGGGAAATCTTTGGCGATTAGCAAGACACACTCAATAAAGGAGAGGTTCTGCAGGTGGGGACCACAGACCACTTCTCAGTACCTATGCTTTCTGGCTGATGTTTTGGTCACTTTTGAATGTTGGTGGTGCTTTTACACTCGTGGTAGCATGAGACGGACTCTACAACCCACACAAGTGGCTCAGGTAGTGCAGCTCATCCAGGATGGCACATCGATGCGAGCTGTGGCAAGAAGGTTTGCTGTGTCTGTCAGCGTAGTGTCCAGAGCCTGGAGGCAGGCCAGTATACCAGGAGATGTGGAGGAGGCCGTAGGAGGGCAACAACCCAGCAGAAGGACCGCTACCTCCGCCTTTGTGCAAGGAGGAACAGGAGGAGCACTGCCAGAGCCCTGCAAAATGACCTCCAGCAGGCCACAAATGTGCATGTGTCTGCACAAACTGTTAGAAACCGACTCCATGAGGATGGTATGAGGGCCCGACGTCCACATGTGCTCACAGCCCAACACTGTGCAGGACGGTTGGCATTTGCCAGAGAACACCAGGATTTCACAGATGAAAGCAGGTTCACACCGAGCACATGTGACAAACGTGACAGAGTCTGGAGACACCGTGGAGAGCGATCTGCTGCCTGCAACATCCTTCAGCATGACCGGTTTGGCAGTGGGTCAGTAATGGTGTGGGGTGGCTTTTCTTTGGAGGGCTGCACGGCCCTCCCTGTGCTCGCCAGAGGTAGCCTGACTGCCATTACGTACCGAGATGAGATCCTCAGACCCCTTGTGAGACTATATGCTGGTGCTGGTTTTTTTTTTTTACAAATTAAAAGATCCTGGTGGAGTGTTATTATACAAAATCCTCAATAAACCTTTTAGCTCCAAGATCCTCCAACAGTTTACTGTTAAAGCGCCACATTGCCCCTGCATCAGCTTTTTATAAAACACTGTTGCTGCGAGGCACAGCAAATAAATGTTCAGTTTACATTTTCACAGCAGGGTTTTTGGCCATTCCCCAATGAACATTTAACATCTCTGCTGTGACAAGTCTGGGTGCAGTCAGATGTGTCACTGAATGAGCAGATAAACTCCGGCTTGTTCTGGCGACAAATAGCACAGTTGCAACTTGTGTACATGTCATGCGTGGTATGACTGAGTGTTTTTACTACTTATCAAGGAGATTGAAAGGGATCCTTGTTTGGGTGAATGGGTTGGTTTTTTTTCTGCAGATCATGTACGTTTGGTGAGAGAGAGAGAGTCTTTCACATGGGGAGGGGGGAAATGCGCCTCTCACATCTGGCTCTGTAGCTCACATCCAGAAGTTATGTTCAAACAGTACAGCACCTTCGCTCTCCAAGCTACTGGATAAAGGGATGTAGGATCAGTAAAATTCTGGCTTTTTTTTTGGCCAAAGAGACCTTTTCTGCGGGTGCAGGGAGGTGACGCAGCGCGGAGCTGTAGCCTGGATCAGGTGAAGCGGTGACGGTCACTGCGGCAGGAGCAGCCGGGGCGCGCTGTCCCAACCGGGGCGCGCTGGAATACGACAGAATCGGAGAATAAGCTAGTCTTTCACTGATTGACCTTGAATTTAGTCAGGGATTCACAATAATATTAACAATGCGTCCGACAGAACCGCAATGACAACACAGCGAAAGTCTACCAGTAAGCTACAGCTGCGGCGGTCGATCAGTGAGCAGCTGCGGGACTCCACGTCCAAGGCTTGGGATCTGCTGTGGAGGAATGTCCGGGAGAGGCGACTCGCAGGTCAGACCACCAAACATCAAAATCAGACATATTAAACGTATAGATAAATTAGACACTCTACTACATATCAATAACAGGAGCAACGAACTCTAGCTGCTTTTAAAGATTTTCCTTTTGAAAATAATTTCTGACTGGCTTACTTTACAGAAAATGCTGTGTTCTTGCCAGACATGACGTTTATTTCCCACAGCCTAATTTCATTGAGTCCTGCTTAATCCACAGCAACATGTAAAAATATTGATAGAGAGGGCAAAAGTTTATTTCCAGTCCATGCTGCAATAGAGCCTTGTGTTGTCATGCGCAGAGCACTCCCTGATTATTTTGGGAAGGTCATTGTCAAATTTAGTGCTCAAAACAGCCCTGGCATGTGCTGTGGAAAGGAGTGCAGCAGGGCTTTCAGATGCCGGTCATTCACATTTATATGACTATTAATTTTTTATTCCTAACGCTGATTTTAGCCAGCTGGCCAATTTATTATTTCGTGGTTCACATCCAATAGAGTGGGTTGTAACATTAACGCTAAAAACCAAGTTCAGGAGTGTCAGTCAGTCGGTTTCGTCTGTGTTTACAGTGGCCTTTTGGAAGTGCACTCTGGATATAGGCTGTGCGTCAGAGAGGGTGGCAGAAGAAGAAGAAAAAAAGAGCAGGGTAGAGGGAGCTGCAGCTGTCTACTCGGTTTAATGCAATTACGGAGATGTGCACCACTTAAACTGACTGAAGCAAGAATATCCCGACATTCAGAACCCATCAAACCTCCTCGGAGGCCAGGGTGGGGCCAGTGTTTTTTCATGGATTTATCAAGAATGAAACCAAAAAAACTGCTATGTATTAAGTGAGCCACAGAGCCACTTGCGGCTCTGGAGCTGCAGGTTAAAGACCCCTGATCTGGCACATGAAAACTGTGATCCTGTCTCAATATGGCTAAAGCTAAAAGGGCAACAACTTAATTTTTAACTTAATTCATTGTTAAAGAAAAACTGTAAAGGCAAAAAATTAAATCGTTCTAAGGGACTAATCAGTTAAGGTTTCCATGCCAGTGTATATCATCCATTTAGTACGTTCTTGCTACAGATTTGTACCCACAGAGAATTTGTACACCATTATTAGTTAATTTTTCATTGTAGTTGAGTATTTTTTTTGACATATATAAATAAAACGGCTCAGATCCCGTAAATGTTTTCCAGACCATTTGTATCTCTCTCCATTTCCATCTATTTTGGTTCTAATCCCCATTAGTGTAAACTGACTTTTATGAAATATGACAGATTAGAAACCCTGATCCATCCAATATAACCCCTGCTGGTAGATAACATTTACTGGACACATATAATCTAATTTCCTTACAGAAGAATATAAATCACTTTCATTGGTCAATTGCTGAAGCAGATATGAAACATGTCTAATGTTGGTATGAATTAATTAATGGTCAGAATGATGAAAAAATTCTGAGTACTTACAACATGGTCTTGCATGCAGTAAACGGACATGAAGCAAAGAAAGTCGAAAAGTATGGAAAGACCAGACAACAGTCAGGAAAACAGAAGAATCCAGTAGAGAGGAAAGAGAACTCGTGAGGCAGGGTGGAGAAAATGACAGGCAAACCAGATGAGCTAATTAGAGGCAATGAGTTGCAGCTGAGGCGGACAGAAAGGTAGAGCAGCTGATAGAGGTAGACTAATTAACTAGAACAGAGTTGAGTTGAAGCACACAAAGAAACCCGGGGAAGTATCTAACAGAAATCTAACAGGAAGTAACTCTAGATGTAAAAAGAACACAAAAACACAAACGAATAACCTAATAGGGAAAACACCTAATGAAAGAGCACATGTAAATAAACTAAAGAAAGCAAGACCTGAAGAACATAAACAGCAAGGAAATGGTTGAAATACACACACAAAAGAAAATCAAAACTCAAACATCTCAGGATTGTGACACATTCTGTTTGAATTTAGGTTCTCTTAGGGGCCCCAGTCCATCAGGAGAGCTTCAGCTGTTGTAAAGGTGAAATATACAGGTACATCTAGAAAAATGTAAATATCATGAAAAATATTTTTGTCACTCATTTCAGAAAGTGAAACTCAAAGATTATTGCTGACAGATAATAAAGACCTAAATTTCAGTGTCTCAGAAAAGAAGAATATTACACATCAGCAATTAAAAAAACATTTTCAATGAATAAATGTGATGTAATGGCGATATTGTGGCCTACGCAATCATGGGGAAGACTGCTGGCTTGACAGATTTCCAGAAGACAGTCATTAGCTGTGTTTCCCTTATAAATGTGTGCTAACCTTTGCGGATATTCTGCTGTCAAAAAACACAAGTTAGCAATTGCAGTGTGTCCATTAAATAAGAAATGCAATTAAAATCACATGAATAAGTTTGTGAATAAGGAATCATGACAAAGTGTCGCCAGTTTCCCCTGTCTCACAGAGTTTGTGTGAGGGACCGCACATTCTCCCGTCAAGTCTGTTTTTTATAGATCAGAACCTTTGCATGGAAAGTGGTGTACGCCAGTTTCAGGCCCAGTTTTGTGTGTACGTCACGTTTATAAAAAAGACCCCAGGGCTGTTGGTTAGTGGTCCAAATCCCTCTTTTTAGATGAAAGTAAAGTTTGCATTTCTTTCTGACAATCAAGGTCCCAGAGTCTGGAAGAAGAGTGGAAAGGCACAGAATACTCATTACTTGAAGTCCACAGTCAGCACAGCCATCTACCACCAGATTTTAAAGCACTTCATGCTTCCTACTGCTGTCAAGCTTTATGGAGATGCAGATTCCTTATTAAAGCAAGACATGGTAGCTGTCCACACTGCCTAAGGTACCAGAAGCTGGTTCAATGATGGTGTTACTGTGTTTGATTGGCCAGTTTGCTGGCTACACCTCTCAGCTATATGGAGTATTGTCAAGAGTAAGATAAGAGACACCAGATACAACAATTCAGGCCCAACCAAGTATAAGGTACATAGAAATGATCATACTATTCAGAAGCCTGACATTTCTATTTTTAAATATCCTCTTTTATTGATCTTATGTAATAATCAAAGTTTCAGAGACACAGAAGTTTGGGTTTTCATTGTCTGTAAGCCATAATTAGCAAACTTACAAAAAGGCTGGAAATATGTCACTCAATGTGTAATGAATATAATATATGAGTTTCACTTTCTGAAATGGGTGACTAAAATATTGAACTTTCTCACAATATTCGAACGCTTTTAGATACCTGTAGCTCAGTTGTGCGTCAGTTCTTCAAAAGCAAAACGAGACTTGGTGGCACTGTGGATGTTCATTTTCAACATGGGATAAATTACTCTGTAAAAAGTCAATACACTGATAAAATAAACTGTTTGTATTTAACAAAACACCTTTTCATTTGTTTAGATTTTAATACGTTTTTGAGCAGGAATTATATTTAAGTTCAAAACAAAACACCACTTAAATTAATTGGCACATTTACATGATGCACTTTTATTCTGATCAGGCCCTTTATTCCTATTATTTATGTCCACTTTAATAGGCCTAGTGCAGTCATCTGGTTTATTATCCATGTTTATTGCCAATTAAACTGTAAAACATTCCTGAACTACCAATCTATTTGAACTGGATGACATGTAAACCTTTTTCCTGACAACCACAGCTCAGATGTGCCCTTCATTATCACAAGCTGTTTCAGGATTTAGCATTAACGCTGTTGCTAACTAGCTAACTAGCCTGGATACACACTAAAGTTCTTGCCCCAACACAGAAACTTTCTCTACCACAAGTCTTTACCCATTCAAATGCATCAACCTTACTCTTCTATTATAGACATGACAATCAACAAATGAATATAGCAGTCGACGATATTAACATCCTCGGTTAAAATCTATTCAAAATGTTTAGGTAGGATTTGTTAAAGTTAAGAATTTAACCACTATTAAACATTATATTTTATTAACTGCTTGATGAAAAAGTAGATCATTTTAAAGACTAATATTTGATACACTTTAAAGTGACTTTTTATTGTGTAGGAGACAGTCTAATTTAAATAGAGTTCCCCCTGAAATCACCTTTCACTCATTTTCATTCCTTCATCTATATCTTTAAGCCAACACTCAAATGATCCCCAAATTCCACTGCTCTTCCCTCACACTGCTGCTTAACCCATCAGCTCAGAGGACTGGACACACAGCCCACATCTGTCTGGGTCAGATTTGAAGATGGAGAATCCTTAAAATGCACACATCTGGCTCCACAGCTATGCTGGTATTTAACAATTCATTTTCCTTTCTGTTCTAGTCGGTCAGGGGCGATGAGATATGCAGGTCAGTCAGATGGTTTCAATATGAAAAAAAACTGAATGGTCTCAAAACAAACTTAAAATTATGTAAAATTGAGTGTTCTAAACTATGCTAAAATGTACTACAAAAATTACCCAGGGTAATAAAAACATACAGTGTAGTTGCATAAAAAGTAAAAAGTAAACTGAGACACATATGGGAAAAAGGCACAGGCAAGAAAACGCTGGATGAGGTTTTGAGTGCGTGGTGGGATTTAGTTGTAATTCTACAGATGTGTGTGTGTGTGCTTATGTGTGTTTATGTTAGTTTGTTAGAAAGCATTGATAGACTCAGAGAGATTTACACAAACATACAGCTTTATCATTAATCATCTCCACTCCCAGGTCATGGACTGCTCCTCTGACACTTTCTTTCATTGATGCTGAATATTTGGCTACCGTTGGCCAATCTGCATATGAAACTGAATGCACACCAAAAATGAGTACAAATGCTTTATTTTTGGTCATGTAGAGCCTATTGCTTATTGGCTTCCAGTCTACAGGTTGAAGTTTAAAAATGTAGAACCACGTGTGTTGGCAACGTTGTTGAGAAAGACTTTGTTTTTTTGTGGTCTCACTTGCTGGTGCTGTAGCACAGCAGAACTTTGTAGCGAAAGTTTTGTTTATATTTTGATTCAAATGTAGAGTTTATACTTTAATTGTTGCTTTTTGGAGACTGCACGGTGGAGCAGTTGGTATCACTGTTGCCTTACAGGCCAGGGGTCTTTCTGCATGGAGTTTGCATGTTCTCCCCATGCGATGGTTGTCTCTGGGTACTCCGGCTTCCTCCCACAATTAAAAAAAATACAAAGCATGACTGTTAGGTTAATTGGTCTCTCTAGATTGCCCTTAGGTGTGTCTGAGTGTCTGCGTCATTGTTTGTCCTGTGTGTGTGTCTTGTGTTGCCCTGCGCTGGGTGGGCGACCTGTCCAGGGTGTCCCCTGCCTCCCACCCATAGACTGCTGGAGACAGGCACCAGCTTCCCTGCGACCCACTATGGAAGAAGCGGTAGAAAATGACTGATCGACTTGTTTCTTTTTGGTGACTACTTTTGTCTCCTCTTAACTCCAAGTTATGAAGTTTTCCGTAATTTCCAGTTTTATTAAACCATAAAACACATTTTGACATATAGTGCCTTGTGTGCTCTTTGGTATTCCTGCTGTTAATAAAGTACCACCTGTTTTTGCTAGTAGAGCAGGATTTAATCTTCTCCTAGAACATTCAGAGAGAAGAAAACTTGATTTTTATCTTTCGACAATATCCCTAGATTGTCCGCTCTTATGCTATCTTCACTCCAGATCATATGACGTGTTTTCTGTATGATTTAGGTCTGGGGATTAAGACACCCCTAAAAGAGGGTAATTTTATGTCTGGGGAACCATTTCTGTGTTTATTTGAGCATGTGTTTTTAATCATTACCCTACTGAACAATCCAATGATGACCCATTTTCTTGCAGAAGCCATACGATCTTTATTTTGAATGTCCTGTTATACCAAAAGCTTCATGTTGTTATACACTGATAAGATTCTCAGGATTCAACTATTCCACTGACAGTAAATATGAGAAAGTTTACGTGAGTAGTTATTTTCTTGTAACTCTTTTCCTGACTTACCAAGATGGACCCACATTACATGTTCTTTTGTTTTTCCAATTGTACAGAGTGGCTAAAAGAAATCAGCAATTAGTTCAAACCCAGACATTTTGGCAAAAAAATCAAGAATTAAACATTTTTTATTATTTATTTTAACTACAAGGTTTTGGAGTGTATTTAAATATTTCACTTGATATTAATTCTGTTAAAGCCATTGTCTATTGTAATGATGCATCTGAAAAAACTAGCGGGCTGAATGTTGAAATAACCTACTGTTACATCTTTTGGATAGTTTACTGTATTTTCTTGTTTTTACAGATATATCATCACTGAACAATTGCTACAGCAGTTTCCCAATCACCACTCCAGTTACATGCAGCTATTTCGCTTTATGTTGCATTACTGTAACAGAGTAGTTGTGCTCTGATTTGCTTCTGAATCAGAAGCAGAAGAGCAACTGTAAAAGTTTCCTAAAATCTTTCTACATTTTATTTATAGTTTCATTGTGACTCGGAAATTACCGATTTTTCCTTATTTGTAGGGCAAATCAAATTTTCTGTATTTCCTCAAGAGGGCAGTGTGATCAAATCCAGTCTCAAATTTTGTTCTTTACAACTTTTCTCACTCTGTGAGACAGCATATTCAGTTTTCTAAGCAATTTATGTCTTAGTGAACTGCTCCGTAAAGCTTGTTGCTGTAACCTCTTGTTAAAACATCTACTGTCGCAGTAGCAGAGAATATAGATGGTGTAGATGCAAAGAACATTTCTGAATGGCATTAAAAGTCCCACTCAGCTTCAGAAACAATAGCTTCACTCCCTCCATACGTACATTCCTCAGACCACTCTCTCACACCCACATACTCTCTATTGTTCAGCTCCTTCCTTGTTTCATATCGGGATGTTGGGATCATATTTTTTCCCCGGCCTATATCCCGCCGATCACAGGCATGCACAAAAGCCTGGTGCATGTGCCAAATAGTTTCCCTGGCAGAGCTTCAGGAAGCAGCAAAGAATTCCCCCATCGGCTGCTAGTCACATGACTGAAGGAAAGAGCTTGTGGAAGTAACTGTTTGTGACTTTATCCTCCTCCCATCTAAGTTGGGCAGCTTGTGTGTGGGTGGGGACAACAAGGACGGCCGCCTGAATCAGGTGGTACCATGAAGTTTGTTGGAGAGGGAGGAGGAGGGAGTGTGGCTTCCAGTGAAGACTTGTTAGAGACAGGAATTCATAAGGAATGCTCACACAATAAGTCATCAGCATATGAGTGAGGAAAACTTGCAGGGATATGGATGATGTGGATGCTAGTTATGGATCCATCAGGACAGAGTAAAGGTGAAGAAAGAGCAGATACTTCAAGGAACACTATGGATCATGCAGACAGTGCAAACGCAGCAGAAACTACCAAAGGGGGGGATGCTGCTGGACAACACACACACCCTGTGAGTTTAACCTTTGCTGACAGAGTGGACAGCATGAGGGGCGATGCAAAGAGTGCTGACCCTATCTGCAGTGAGGGCAGCGGAGACAGCGTTGATCTTCCATATCACAGAAGTGGAGAATTAGAAAATACTATAGACAACATGGATCAGACTCCCAAGGGTGGCTGCAAAGACTGTGGGAGTGACAGCGACAACACCAGTGAGGGAACCTGTTTGGAGGCCATGACACCTGATGGTCAGGCCTACTACCTGAGGCTGGGGTACACACCTCGAAGGCGCTCCGCCCTCCGATTGTCACGCATCATCGCCCGAAAACAGCTTCTGCACAGGCTGGCACAAGGTAGTCAAAGAAAGAGTTGTAAGAAAGACCTAATAGTTGCTTTAATTGCCAGTTTGAATTTAATCAACTAGGATCAAAGGGAGAAAGTTTGTATTTTTAATCAGTTAAACTGGAAACAGATGCAGCTTTAAACAATGTAAGCTTTGATCGGTTCTTAAAACAAGAGAAGGAAGCTTCTGATTACAGCATCTTAATGTCAGATTGTATCCTCCTTGTTTAAGATTTCCTCCAATATTTGACTTTAGTCACAACGGTTTGCAACACATCAGTTAATATATTTATCACTATAGCAACAACCTTTAATATTTTCTGCTTCAAACTTTTAATTTTTAATAACTTCTCTGGAGCGTAATCTGCTCAGACCGGACATACGAAGCCACTTCCCCACCAAATATGTTTTACACAAATCTGAAACAAGTCTAAACAAACCCTGAAGGGTTAGAGTGTTATTGTTTTTGTCTCTGTTTCACCTACCTAACTGGTAACTTCCTCTACTTCCTGTCACATGACTCATGTTTTCCCAGAAATAAACAAAATATCTAACAGAACAACGAAGACCCCACTCTTACAGTTGTTTTATGCACAAGATCTGTGGTGTTTTGGGGGAAGGGGCGCTTCGTTTTCTTGCTTGTTGCTGTGACTATGAATCTGAAAATACTTATATTTCAATATTTAATATTATATTTTAATATTTTATCAAATAATATTTTGGTCTGTTAAGGTTGTCCTGTGAATACCAGCCTAGTAAGGTCAGTGGTAATAGAACAAAATTCAAAGGGGTGAGCCAAGTTCTGACATTATTGTGACAAGCCAGACAAAAACTCTGCACACACACATGGGAATGAATTCACACAGGTTTTCTTTAAATACAAGAATTTATTAACAAAAAACTAAGTCAACTCAAAGTCAAACATATTTCAATCAAACCTCTTCGCTATGCTAAAACAATCCAAATAAGCAGAATTAAAAAAAAGCGAAGACTAATGGGTTATGTACAATATAAACAAGTTGATCAAAGATGATTGAAAATCATGACCGAAAGAGTGATGCAACATTACCATGCAATATTTATGTTTGAGAACCAGGATTATCTTGAAGAATCTGGAAGTGAAGTTAAGTTAGTCTTGGAAAAACTTTTGGGCAATAATCAGCATACCTTTAGACAACCATTCACAATGCAAGATATGATAAAATATTATTTTATTAAAATAATGTTTTAAAGAATGATCTGCTGAATAAAACCAACCTTTTGGATGACTAATTCTCAATGGTGTCTCATTAGCTGCATTTATTTATTAAAATAATATTCAAAGAAATACTATTAAAGGAAATGGTAAAATATTTAAGGAAATATTTTGGACAGCAGTTAAAGCTTACAACAGAAGCTGATAGATTAGCACCAGAATCAAAACACACACCTTTAAAATACTGTTAAAATGCATAAGCGCATAAGTGTTTAAAATCACCCTTCAAGTAAAGTTTGTCTTAACTTTAAAAACACACAAACACAGAGCACAAAACTGAGCACGTGTGCTGCAGATAGCCTGCTAGCACTAAGATAGCTGACTTTCACACAAAAAAAACCAAACTTCATAAAATGAAAAACGTTTAGATAATTTCATCCTAAATCTCTCTGCCCAAACCCCTAACCTCTGAACCGTGCTGAGGATAAGCTGTCCAGGGCGACGAAGTTTGAAGAAACGTCCACAGTCAACAATCGGTTAGCTACAGCTAACCTCCTTAGCTGTGGGGAGTGGCTCGTTCTGTCTGGCCACCAAACTGCACGTTACCGTTACCACGGTGATGCGGCTCCTGTTGTCCTTCTTTCAGACCGGGAAACTGCTCCACTCGGCGTCGTGGTGGGAACTCTCTAGAAACAGTTAATCTCTGTAAATCTCAGAGAGAAAAGTCAAGCCAAGGTTGTACCTTAATTATCCAGTTCATAAATGAATACCCCATACACGACAGTGATTCATTCGTACTGTACTTAACTTAGTGCATATGATCGATGATCGTATGACACTCTCGGATCCAGTTGAAGAGTTATGTCTGTTTGCTAGCAAAGGGACATTAGCGCGCTGTACCTCCCCTGTCACGGTCATCACCGTCGTGGTAGAGAGCGACTTGTGGGAGAAGTGGGGGTTTTATACGGGCAGTGGCATCATGGGAAGTCCGCTGCTACCCTTTTCTTGGTTGTGCCGGAAGTAGGTTAAATGCAATTTATTTTGAAAGTTCCAGAAAAGTTTGTACCGCATCTTTCATGTTGTATCCATGGCTGTGGGTTCCAAAACTCTTCTCTTAACTTTAACAATATCTGTTTTATCCACTCCACTTTGATGATGTTTGAGCCAAGTGCTAAATGTCAGAAGTACAGGGGTTGGACAATGAAACTGAAACACCTGGTTTTAGACCACAATAATTTATTAGTATGGTGTAGGGCCTCCTTTTGCGGCCAATACCGCCCCAATTCGTCTTGGGAATGACATATACAAGTCCTGCACAATGGTTAGAGGGATTTTAAGCCATTCTTCTTGCAGGATAGTGGCCAGGTCACTACGTGATACTGGTGGAGGAAAACGTTTCCTGACTCGCTCCTCCAAAACACCCAAAGTGGCCTCAATAATATTTAGAATCTGGTGGAACTGTGGCAGGCCATGGGAGATGTTCAACTTCACTTTCATGTTCATCAAACCAATCTTTCACCAGTCTTGCTGTGTGTATTGGTGCATTGTCATCCTGATACACGGCACCGCCTTCAGGATACAATGTTTTGAACCATTGGATACACATGGTCCTCAAGAATGGTTCGGTAGTCCTTGGCAGTGATGCGCCCATCTAGCACAAGTATTGGGCCACAAGGAAATGCCATGATATGGCAGCCCAAACCATCACTGATCCACCCCCATGCTTCACTTTGGGCATGCAACAGTCTGGGTGGTACGCTTCTTTGGGGCTTCTCCACACCGTAACTCTCCCGGATGTGGGGAAAACAGTAAAGGTGGACTCATCAGAGAACAATACATGTTTCACATTGTCCACAGCCCAAGATTTGCGCTCCTTGCACCATTGAAAACCGACGTTTTGGCATTGGCATGAGTGAACAAAGGTTTGGCTATAGCAGCCCGGCCGTGTATATTGACCCTGTGGAGCTCCTGACGGACAGTTCTGGTGGAAACAGGAGAGTTTAGGTGCACATTTAATTCTGCCGTGATTTGGGCAGCCGTGGTTTTATTTTTTTTGGATACAATCCGGGGTTAGCACCCAAAACATCCCTTTCAGACAGCTTCCTCTTGCGTCCACAGTTAATCCTGTTGGATGTGGTTTGTCCTTCTTGGTGGTATGCTGACATTACCCTGGATACCGTGGCTCTTGATAGATCACAAAGACTTGCTGTCTTGGTCATAGATGCGCCAGCAAGACGTGCACCAACAATTTTACCTCTTTTGAACTCTGGTATGTCACCCATAATGTTGTGTGCATTTTAATATTTTGAGTAAAACTGTGCTCTTACCCTGCTAATTGAACCTTCACACCCTGCTCTTACTGGTGCAATGTGCAATCAATGAAGACTGGCTACCAGGCTGGTCCAATTTAGCCATGAAACCTCCCACACCAAAATGACAGGTGTTTCAGTTTCATTGTCCAACCCCTGTAGAAACATGTCAAGTATGTACATAGTGAAGCATGTTTCTGCTTGTACAGGGTGATGGTATGACTTTGTTAGCTTCTATTTCTTACTTCTTGCACTAATACACCCTTTTTAACATTAACCTTCTAAACATGTTTGGATAAATTATTCCCTAATGGAGTATCTGTAAGTCTGGGACAGCCTTAAATTAAAAACCTGAATGCTTAATGACCTAACAATGCTAGTAAGATACAGATGAAACCAGATATTTACATTTACAACGTAATCTTTTTTTTATTCTGTCTAACATTATATCAGACTAAACTATTCCTGTTTTAGGTTTTAGGTTAGCTAGGATTACCCAAATTGTTTGTATGCTAGAATATAAATTCCACAATAAAAAGAGAAAGAATTTACATGGATTTTCTTAGTGTTTGGCAAAAGCTTGCTCTCATTTTGGCCCGTTCCTCCTAACAGAATTGATGTAACTAGGTTAGGTTTTTAAGGCCGCCTTGTCCACACACACTTTTTTAGATCTGCCCACAAATTTTCTATGGGACGGAGATCAGGGCTTTTGGATGTCCACCCCAAGTGTTGACTTTGTTGTCCTTGAGGCACTTTGTAACTAATTTAGTGGTATGTTTATTGTCACTGTCTATTTGGAAGAATCATTTGTGTCCTGGCTTTAACCTCTCACCTAAAATCTTGAGATGTTGCTTAAATGTTTCCACATGATGTCTTTTCTCAAGATATGATTTTTGTGAAGTGCACCAGTCCCTCCTGCAGAAAAATGCCTATGTAGCATGATGCTGCCATACTTTAAAATCTGAATGTTCTTGTCAGACTAGCATGTTTTGCTATTTTTCCTCCAAATTTAATTGTAATCCAGCCTTTTATGTTGCTTTTGAAGAAATGGCTTCTTCATACTTTTAGCCCATGTTGAATCAGGACATTTAGAATCAGCATCTTAACCAGGTTGTTTGCTTCTGTCATGGGCCTTATACACACATTTTGCATTCATCTCTGGGACACAGAACCCATCTCCTCCCTGAACGGTGTGATGGCAAACATTCCTAAGGTATTTATACTTGCCTATAATTATTTAAACTAATGAATGTGGCTTATTTAGGCATCATGAAATTGTAGCCAAGGATGAACCAGAATCGAGGAGGTCCACAGTGCTCTTCCTGATTGCTTTTTCCTTTCAATGTTCCCATGATGTCACATGAGGAAGCAGTGTGTCTGAGGTGTTGCTTTAAAACAATACCACAGGTGGGTCTCCAGTTAACTCAAATGTTGTGACCAGAAGCTTACAAAACCATGACATAATCATTGAAGCTTTCACAAATTGTTTAAATGCATAGTAATCTTAGTGTATGTGAAGTTCTGAAATTAAAGAAATTTATATTAAATTATAACTGACCTAAAACCTGATTTTATACAGTGTACAGTTTGTTAACATCTTGTTTTAACTATATGTCTTCCAGGCAGTTTGTTTTGATACACACCTTTATGTATGCACATGTTGGGATTGAAAGATGAGGGCGATCCTTTTTAAATAAACGCTTAATATTGTGTTAAGTGTAGATAAAACATAATGGAATGATTTGAAGAGTTTTGAAAATATTTGTTTAAAACAAAATTCATCTCAGCATCGAAAACATCGGGGACAGGAGCTTTTTCACCACTGTCTCCCATGACAATTTCTTTGAACATCCATCCATTTGGTTTTCAGCTGTAAAGACCTCTTAATGTAGCTTTGGAAGAAGAATCTTGGTTTTTAGGGTTTGGTCGTGAAGCCTTGCTTAATATACTATTGGATTTCCTCTCACATGCCTCCTTAGGTGACAGTTTGGCAACTAAAATCATTTTTTTATTTCCGAACCGGTTTGGTATTTTATCCTAAAACAGGGAAGACCCATTGTATTTAAAATATTTCTGGGCGCTAGAATATTTTACTCAATGGCATTTGGTTTGCAATGCTCTTAAAACAATTATTTTACTGTAATTTTTTGCAATTTATTTTCTTGATAACAATATAATTCCAAAGTCTAATTTTCTGCCTTCTTGCTCTGGTGAATAGAATATTTGCTACTGCTAATTACAAACATCACACAGTACAACCTGAAGAGCCCAAGGACATTTGTAACCCTTTATTAAACCAACAATTTAAATATTATTGTTTAAAAAAATTTTCCCCTGCGATGGACCTGTCCAGTGGTGTACCCTGCCTCTCGCTTTGCCAAATTCATTGGTTTCCTGTGCAGTCAGAGGTCAGTCAGGGAATGAGTAAATGCATAAGATTTGACAGATACAAACAGTCTTCAACAAACAGTCATGCAACCCTACCCTGCGGGCATGGATAATCAGACTGAATATGAATGCAATGCTGGAACACTTTTCTTTGACACCCTCTGCTGGACAAAAGGTTGCATCACCAAACACAGAGCTTTATGACCTTCAGTTGCCTTTACTTTTCTGCTCTCATTTAATTTCAGGCAGCGAACAGCTACTCTAGCTCCCGTACCTTTAATTATTGTGACTAACAACTTGATAAAAATGTTTTGCCATTTAACTAATAATGCCTGTGAATCTGTGTTTGTCTATTGTCTTCCATACTAGTGTTTAAGGATGCTCTATGTCTGAACCCACACTGATTTAATGCCAGTATTGATTCTGTTTCACAGTGCATTCCTGAGGGCAGGACATCATAGCAGATGTAGCTCACGAGACAGGACAGGCATATTCCCTTTTATCCCTCCCCCCATCCCTCTCTTCCTGTCTCATCACTTCTCCACTGTCTTATTCAGTTCCTTTTTTTGACCTTTAGACGTAAAGGACTAAGTGCTTTAGCATATGTGGGAATATGGCTGCTCTCCACACTGCCTGTGTTTGTAGTCTTTGAATGCACAGCCTTCTTTGTCAATTGCCAGTGCAAAGATTTACTAAAAGGGCTCATCCTAACAAACATTTTAAACAATTCACATATCACTTTGTAAACAGCAAAGAAATGTTTTTGCAGCTTGCTGTTTGAAAATTGCAGTTCAGCATCTCCCTGCTACAGCCTCTATTCTTAGTTCACATGCTACTCTGGATTCATGGGAAATCAGAAGGAGGAAATGATGTCATCCACGCCTCTTTTGAGTCCCTGAGACCTAGAGACCCAATAGTAGGTGGACATATCACAGAAAAAGCTGTTAGTGGCAGTAAAAAAAAAGGCAGGAAATATAACGCAGAGGAAATAACTACACTTGCGAGGACATTAAGTTGTTTTTATTCAGTCTTCTGTGTAACACCACCGGCACCCTGGCCATGTAAGGATATACCTCGCACTCTCGTTGTCCCACATTTGGATGCCTAAACTGATATGTTTACACAAAGACTTACAGATATCCACCGGCCATGTTGGTTGTTGTTCTGGTGGCTTGCTGCCTGCTGTCACATATCCTCATCAGCAAGACTGCAGTGACATGAAAAAGGTTTCAGGGACACACAGTGGGTGCCTCAGATTAGCTGTCTGCCTGTGAACGTTGTTTTTTGCGGCCCATGTCAAATATGTTTGTGTACTAATTAATCTCTTGATTAAATTCTGCACAGATGAATAGTGGGGCTTTGTACGCACATTGACGGGAGCCTTGTCTTTTGTCTTTATGTACAAACGTGAAAGCAAGGCAATTACACATGCAGTAACACTGTAATGAAGCCTGTAATTTTGTGCTTTTTAAATAATAGCTTGGTACTAACATGTCATCATTCTTCTTAATATCTTATTTTTGATGCAACTCTGTACTGACCATATGTGAAACCTGCACAATAATTCAGAATTATTTGCAGTAGGGTTTTAACCTGGGGCATTGCTAGATCTAAATATCAATAAAGTTCAGACCCAATTTTAGAGTTTTATCCGTTTTATATATGTAGTCTTTGTTCTAGACCAAGTGTAGAGAGTAGAAGAGAACAACACTTTAAAAAAGAAAAGATATCCCATTTATAGTTAAAACAGACATTTTCACAAACTTGTGGAAACCAGATTTTTGACATGTATTTGCAACATTACTTAAACATCATGAACCTTTACATTCCTTTTTTTAGATATTTTTTCAGCTCTAGTGGCCTTTATTTTTGACAGTAGTTAGACAGGAAAGAGGGATAGAGACATTCGGTAAATGTCGCCAGGTCCGGGACTCAAACCCGGGACAGCTGCTTCAAGGACTGTAGCCTCTGTATATGGTCGCGCGCTTAAGCCCTACACCATCAGTGCCCCTTACATTGCTTTTTACAGTGCATTCACAATGCATTCTCATCTTCACAAACAGCACTGTGCGTATTCTTTAGTTGTTTTTCCTTCATATTTTAACTGCAAGAGTTTCTTTGTTGAAATGTGACCTCACACCGTAGATCATCTCCATGTTGGAGGCTAAACAAGTACTAGTGTGCAGGACTATGGCAGATCCAGGCTTTGACATTAGATAATGTGTACAATTTATGTCTGCTGAGGTTTAGACCACAAATCCCAGGAAATTGTCAGACAGATGCCAGAGATGTGAATGAAAAAGGGAAGATTGCTCATTTTCAACTTCATCTGTAGAGTTTATCATCAGCCCTCGCAACAAATGCATGTTACTACTTGTGCAGGTAGTAATGTCACTACAGTGCCTCAATGTGATGATGAAGATATTACATTCCTCTACAAAATTGTTATACCTGGCCACCATATATCATGGATGTGTTCAGGAACTCCATTAAAGTTGAAATTGGACAAACTAATGAATGTAGAAATGATCCATGAGGTATTTGAATTACTTTCTTTGAATTCTCATGTGCATAAACGTGCTCTGTATGCAGACACAAAACATATTGGCAACAAAAAATAGCTGGGTTTGATATTTTTTGCTTTTGTTGTAGACAAATGTTAAAATTTTAAAAATGTCTATTTTATAATGTCTATATAATTTGTCCTGAAGCTCATATGGATCCAACCCGTTCAAAAACCTTAGTTTGTCACGATCACAGACTGTATGTAGCCTTACTCACAATGAATACAACTAACCTTCTTTAAGTTTGTTTCTATCACCGTGTCTCTCTGTCCAATCGCCATTAACAATCGCTTATTATTGTGGACATTTTAAATTGGGGGCTGCACGGTGGCGCAGTCGGTAGCACTGTTGCCTTGATGCAAGAAGGTCCTGGGTTCGACTTCCGGCCTAGGGTCTTTCTGCATGGAGTTTGCATGTCCTCCCCATGGGTTCTCACCAGGTACTCCGGCTTCCTCCCACAGTCCAAAGACATGCCTGATAGGTTAATTGGTCTCTCTAAATTGCCTTTAGGTGTGTGAATGAGTGTGTGCATGGTTGTTTGTGTGTTGCCCTGCGATGGACCTCAACCTGTCCAGGGTGTAGTCCGCCTCCTGACCATAGACTGCTGGAGATAGGCACCAGCTTCGCCGCGACCCACTATGGAGGAAGCGGTATAGAAAATGACTGACTGACTGACTTTTTAAATTTACTTCAGTATCTTATATTAGTGATTAACATGGTTTGCGTAGCTAGCATTTACAAACCAGCGATCACCATTTGTACATTTGCAAGCAAGATTGTTGGATTGTGAGAGCAGAGTTTTGAGCGAGAGCAGTACAAACTCTGAGAGTAAAGTAAGGAAGACATTTTCTCTTGTTTATTTTAAGAAAAATCCACCCAGGTGGTACATTCACTTGGTATATGGCGAACAAAATGGTTTATACTGAATTTTTAACAAATATAACGTTACTTGCCTAATGTAAAAGTAACTGTTTATCCATCAATGTACCCATTCACCATACCTGCATAGGTGACTGAACAAAGGAGCAAGTGGAGCATTGCTCCCAAATTTTTTAAAAATGGGGATGCAGACTTATGTTTTTCCTCCCCTATTTTTGGACCAAGGAAATCTGATCATTCCCTGTAGTCTGGTTGGGGATGTGGTGATATCTGTAGTTTTCCAAATTTGCTCCCTCATTTTACAACGTTTTCTAGCACCATGCATGCCTATGCCTACTTAGGATCATAGGGGGCTGGTTCTTGTCTCCAGCAGTCAAAGTATACACCTTTGACAGACCGCTAATTCATCACAGGGCCGGTACAGCTAACCCCAATTTGATTTCTCTTAGACCCCTTGACTAAGGAGCATCAAAATTCTGTACACTCGTTTTACTTAATATGAAAACTTAGTTTTTTGCACTGTTTACATTGACCCATGGTCAATGGGAATAGAAGACATCTTACAATCCAAAAGTTAGTTTGAGTCCAGCTTCCTCCACTTCCACATCAGAAGTAGCAAGGCACAAACCAAGTTGCCTACAGACCTGCATATCTGTGTTAAAATATTTTTTTTATTTATTTCATAAACATGAGACTGATGCTTGCTAGAACAAAGGCTGCTTTCACTGCAAACCTTGATTTATGATGCATGCCATATGTGGTGCCAAAGTAGACTTTTTTAAATTTAGAGAATACCAAACGCAATGAGTCACTGGCCTTGTTTAACCTAACTTGTGACAAGTCATATATTTAAAGCCTCAAAAAAACAGATAGTTTTAATTTTTCTAAAAACAGTCCATCTTTTGGTGGGTTGTAATTTAAAAGCTGAAGCAAAAATTGCTTATGCATCTGTAACCTATTTTCAGGATTTGTTGACACGAGTTTAAGTTAAAAAGAAAAAAAAAAGATGTCATTTATTTTCTTTGAAAATTCTTTGGAAAAAGGTTTCAAGATTTCCTTCCTGCTACCCTTGTATTTCCTCTCCATCTGGATTTGCGATTTTTAACCTGATTTTAAATAAAAAACTTCAACCAATCTTACAATCTCTCAGTGAGTAAATAAACAACTGTTGTGGTATGTCGTCCTCTCTGCAGTTTTCCCACAAAGTCCGTCGATCTCGGCTCCCCACCCCAGCCATTTAACTGTCTCATCCCTTTTTTGAATTCTCTGACTCACTGAGGGCGACATCTCTGCTGTTTTAAAAGTACACACCAATGTTTCCAGCCAACTGGATGTGTCTGGGTGGATTCTCGCTCACAGTGTGTGCTTGAAGCGTCACAAAGAAGCCAAGGTCAAAGTCTCCTTTCTGTCCAGTTGGCCGGTGGGCTTGGCTTACATGTGAAGTTAGCATCCAGCGAATTGATGGCCTGCAACCTCGAGGGTCCGGCCTGTGTGAACGTCAGCTCAAATGAGTCACTTCCTGTATGAATTTAAAGAAGATGTGGGCTTTTTTATAGAAGCTTTAGTTGGAGAGTGGGGATTGGGATGTGGGATGTCGATGGAGGAAAGAAAGTGTGTGAGGGAGTGTTTTTGTTTTACAGAAAGACTGTGAGGGAGAGAAGATAAGAGACACCAGAGGAAAGAAAAAAATAGACTGAGCATCGAAGTAAGGGTTAAAAAAGGAGTTTTCGTTATGTGAAAGAAACTAAAGATAAAAGGGAAGGAAACAAGATGACTTGCATGAATGATTTTTGAAACGTAAGTAAAAATAAAGAAGGAAGGGCTCAGAGAAGTGTATAAGTAGAGAGATATCGTATGTGGAACCTAACAGAGATGAAGGCTTGAGAGAGGAGGTTGAGGAGAAAATTAGAGGGAAGGGAAGACCTGCATGGAGCAGGCTGGAGAAGGGGAGGCAGAGCTGTAAACACATGGGTTGGAGAGCCAGCGAGGAAGAAAACACTGAACTGTTGCTGCTGTTTTATGGAAAGCCACACAACAAAGCAGATGGATGTTCGCTGGGATGGAGATGAAACATCAGCTGGAGCAAAGGAAATATAGGAGCTTGGCGTACCCCTCACCATGAGGGCTTCCAGTAAGTTTTGATTGTAAAATGAAGTTGCGCCTCATTGGATATTTCCTTTCTCTCTAACTTCACAAAGCTAGAAAAAGTGTATATATATATTTCCCAACCTTAAGTTTGTATGTGATTTAGAGAGAAGAGTTATTCAAAGAATGTTGGAAGAGGGATGTAATTGCTGGATTGTGGTGACAGTATCATTTCCTCTGACCGTTCTCATCTCTGATGGAGGGATGGAGGTTTTTTATTGCCCTGCTGAACTTTGCCAGCACCTCTAAACTAATGAGTGAGAAAAGTGAGAACGAATGAGTGGGATCTTGATTAGGCAACATATTATTTATAGTATCCAATTTCATTTGGACATTTATAAGCTTTATTTCTATTCATATTTGTCCCCAAACAACCTCTCCAGTCTTTATTGTGAAATATTCATTCATATCCCATGCATTAAGGTGCTAAAGTGTGTATTTCTCAAACTACGCTTGCTGTTGGAAATGTATTTCATTCTTGGCACCGGTTTCTTTTGGATTTCTTTGTCAGCACAAGGAGATTCTTTAATGAGTGTCTGCTCATAAAGAAAACGTATATAAACACACCCAGATTTTTCCACTGCCAGTTAAGCAGCGTGTGTGATACATATGCCAGTGGAAAAAAGTTGTAAAACAAAAGCCTGTAAAAATGTTTCTTGTTTGCTAGGCAGCCAGGGCCTGATAGGTTCTGGTGTGATGTGGTACGGCTGTTACATTTATCCAAACACAGCTAAATGTTGTCAGAGGTTTCTGCATGGATGTATTACGTTGTTCATGTTAAACGATGTTACGAGTACATTGCTGGCAGATTTTCCAGCTTTCCCAGTCTCATCATTCTACTAATTTCCCAGAGGAAAAATACATCTAAAAAAATGCTCCTTCCTTAAGTAAAAATGTAATTTCTTAGAGGGATATCAAGCACAAGTACAGCACAATGTTTTTGACTTGATTTATGTTTGTTTATCATATTTTTATGTTGGGGTTTTGTTTTCAATGTAGTCATATACAGTGTCTTGTGAAAATATTCACATGCCTTGAACTTTTCTACATTTTGCCCCGTTACAACCATACATTTCAATGTATTTTAGTAGGATTTTATATGACAGACCAACACAAATTCACATCATTGTAAAGTGAAAAGTGATACATGCTCTTTTTTTTACAAATAAAAAATGAAAACTGTTTTTTTTAGCAGGGAATCAGAAGATGGTCAGAGTTGGTGGGAAGACTGATAAAGACTGCTAAATACAGGGCAATCCTGGAAGAAAAGCTGTTAGAACCTACAAAAACGACCTCAAACATACAGACATGGCTACCGTGGAATAGTTTAGATCCAAGCATATGCATATATGAAAATATGACAGTATGAAAAAAGTGCAGATTTAAATTTAAATTAAATCTGTGGCAAGACTTCAAAACACTCTCCATCCAATCTGACTGAGCTTGAGCTAATTTGAATAGCAGAATGGGCAGAAATTTAACTCTAGATGTAAAACCCTGGTGGAGGCACAACCAAAAGCACCAACTGTATTTCAGCCAGCAGGAGGTCAACTCAGGGGGGCTGATTATCAACGAATGCAACATTTTTATTTCATTTAAAAAAAAAAACAAATAAAACCATATTATGCCAAGTATTAGTTTCCATCCATATAAAAATTCTGCACTACTTTTTTTATTAGTTTATCACATAAAACCACCATAAAAATCATGTTGGTAGTACTGTGACAAAATCTGAAAAAGTTTAAGGGGTGTTATTACTTTCCAAACTGTGGTTAGGGTAATGAAAAAAATTTCAGTGCGACTGTATGTATTACACATCTTTGCACTGTTCTTTTTTCTGTCTTACAGAGATTGAGGCAAAGGAGGCTTGTGATTGGCTTCGAGCAGCGGGGTTTCCACAATACGCCCAGCTCTTTGAAGGTAACACACAACGCAGTGGCCACAGTCCAGCTGCCTGATTTCACACATAAACCTCTTCCTTCCGATTTCAATGTTTGCCTTTTCTAATTCCTCTGCTATTTTTCTCTCTGTCTGTCTTATTTTTCCATCGTCTGTGACTCTTTCTCTCTTCCTGCCATCCCTCAAACTTCACATCCCTGTCTTCTGTGCCGATGCATTCTATTTCAAGGCTACAGTTCCTCTCCAGAGGGAGGGGTCATGGGAAAGGCCTTGTTATCACTACTGGGACTCTCATAGCTCCTCTTACTCCCTCATTCTCCCTGGTCTTATGCTCACCAACCATTTTCTTGTCGAGCCGCCCAACAAAACCTGCATTGCTTACTTTTATTCTATGTGTGTTGCTTTTTTTCATAATTCCTTCTTGTGTTTCTGCATCTTATCTTGCAAACCTTCAAGCGTTTGCTCATGTGATGATCATTGGGTCTAATGGGGTGCAAGCACAAAAGACTTCAGTAATCAAAGAAGAGGATTTTAAAACCTAAACATTTTCTTTAGAAAGACTGACACGCACACACACACACACACACACACACACTGGTTCTTTGAGAAATGCTGGGAGAGTTCTTGAAAAGTTGTTGATGCTGCAGATACAGAAAGTCCTGTAGAGAATCACCAAAATAAACAGCTTGAATCAATTTTGTATTGTGTTAAATTAAAGTTTTCAGGTTTGGAAACATGTGGGTTTGTTACTCTTCAGATGCGAATGACAAGTGCTAACTATGGAGACGGCAGCTGTGGCAGACTCGACAAACTTCACAGAGAACACTGCCATCTCTGGTTGTCTGTCAGTCATTATCTAACAAGTCTTTTCCCCTCTTCTTTTTGTTGCTCTGTCTGTCTCTCATTTCCAAGATTCCCAGTTTCCAATCAATATTTCCGCAGTAAAAAGGGATCATGACTTTTTGGACCGGGATCTAGTCGAACCTCTGTGTCGGTAAGGATGACTTTTCTCTGTAAATTCCTCCTCTGGTCGTCCTTTCTGGTGCGCTGACTTTTCCTTTGGGTCTGCTACTTACTGTGACTCATTAGTTTCCTGACCCCTACCCTTAATGAAGTCCCCATCCACGTCTTCCTTTGAGACTCCCAGGCTTTGATCTGGTCACCTCCCCTTCTCTCTGCCAAGCTGTGATCTCCCATTCAAAGACGGGTGACCCTCGGGGGGCAAAATGTAGAGAGGTGTGTGTGTGGGTGATGGGGAACTGAGAGAGGGGATGCCAGGGTACTCCTTTAAATGGATCCGAGCTATTTTCTGCATCCTTCTAATCTTGCTTTGTCACATTACCCTGATTCTTAGTGAGTTCTCCTGCATATTTACAAGATGTTAATTTACTTTTGTGCTGCTGCCTCTCCATCTCACTGGAGCTGCAGTAACTTGTATAGGTTTTAATACCAACTGAATGTATTTGGATTACACAATACAAGTTAAATGTGTTTTATTAGGATTTTATGTGATAAACAGTGGTGCATAATTGCGAAGTGGAACGATAATAATATATGCTCTTACATTTGTTAATGATTAAAAATAAAAAAAATGATTGGCATACAATTGTCTTTAGCCACCCTGAGTCAGCACAAGGGTTTGTGTCTACTGGCGTGGCACATCTAGAGACAGTCAGACTGCATGGAAATTGTCTATGAACATCAATTTTCAGGTCTTGGAGCAAATTCTCAATTTAGGTGTGGACTTTTACTAAGCCGTTCTGACACTGGCTGTACGCTTAGGCTTGTTGTCTTGCTGGAAGGTGAACATCTGTCACAGTCCTTCCATCATATGCTAAACTCTAACCAGATTCCTTGTCTCAACTGAAGCACATTCCCACATTACAGCTGCTTCTATGATAAATTCTTTCATTGCCCATCTTTGCAGTTTAGGTGGACAACCGTGCCATGATAGGTTTGCAGAAGAGCTGTACAATATATTAAACTGTCACAAACTCAGCCTGGTGGGTTTATTGATGTGATTATGAATATATTATTTAATATTTAATATTAATACTTTAATATTTTGGGCTGCACGGTGGCGCAGTTGGTAGCACTGTTGCCTTGCTGCAAGATGGTCCTGGGTTTGATTCCCGGCCGGGGGTCTTTCTGCATGGAGTTTGCATGTTCTCCCCGTGCATGCGTGGGTTCTCACCGTGTACTCCGGCTTCCTCCCACAGTCCAAAGACATGCCTGTTAGGTTAATTGGTCAATCTAAATTGCCCTTAGGTGTATGAATGAGTGTGCATGGTTGTGTGTTGCCCTGCGATGGACTGGCAACCTGTCCAGGGTGTACCACGCCTCTCGCCCATAGACTGCTGGAGATAGGCACCAGCTCCCCCGCGACCCACTATGGATTAAGTGGTAGAAAATGACTGACTTTAATATTTTATTAAATAATATTTCGGTCTGTTAAGGGTTGTCCTGTGAATACCAGCCCAATAAGGCGGTGGTATTAGGACAAAATTGAAAGGGATGAGCCAAGCTCTGACATTATTGAACAGCATAAACTCTGCACACACATGGAATGAATTCACACAATTTCTTAAAATACAAGAATTTATTAACAAAAATAAGTCAACTCAAGTTAAACATTTCAATCAACAAACTCTTTACCATGCTAAAACAAACCAACTAAACTACCAAGCAGAATGAAAGAATAAGGACGACTAATTGCTATGTACAATACAAACAAGTTGATCAAAGATGGTTGAAAGCAATGACTGAAAGAGTGATGCAACATTACCATGCAATGTTATTTATGTTTGAGAACCAAGGATTATCTTGAAGAATCTGGAAGTGAAGTTAAGTTAGTCTTGGAACTAACTTAGGCAATAATTGGTATACCTTTAGACAACCATTGGAGCAGAGCTCTGTGAGATGTTCAAAGTTTTGGATGTTGTCTTATCATAATCCTTCCCCTGATCTGCTCTCTTTGGTCTTCACTATCTGTTCTTTCACTAAGCTTTTCTAACAAACCTATGAGGTTTTCACAGAACTTCTGCAGATTATTTTACACAAAGATGGACTTTATTAACAGTTTAATATTTTACTTTTGAAAAGCAGTTAGTTGCACCACATTTAATTTAGGGGTATTAGAGTAAAGGACGCAGAATACATATGCATGCGACACATTTCAGATTTTCATCAATAAAACATTATCTTATGTGGTCCATAAAATAAAATCACCTGAAGATAGATTAAAGTTTATGGTTGTAACATCACAAAAAATTCAACAGGTATCGATACTGCTTTGTTGACTGCAAAAAATTGTTCAAACATAAAATATGTTGCCATTTCTGAAATCACTCAAAAAACATATACAGTTACTAAATCAGGTTTTCTCACTGTGTCATAGACAGTCAAATCTTAGCAAGCGGCAGAGGTAATGAACCCCTAAAACCTGTTTTCAATAGTTTATTCTGAACGAGCTGCAAAAAGCAAAGACAGTGGAGGGATCATTAGACCTTCTAGAGGGGAGGTGTGGGGAAGGAGGGGGTCAGGATGGGTAGCACATAGAAGGAGCTGGAAGGACAGAGGAGGGAAGGTGCTGCTTATGCTTTTTGGTGAGATGCTCTCCTCAAAGGTAATGATCAGTTTTAGTCAGAGTTGGAGGAGGAGAGTCAGAGAACCTGTAGGGTCAGAAAAGATTAAAGAGAAAAATGAAAAGGCTTGACTGACAGTGACTGATCAGCCTCTTGGGCAAACTGGGGAAGTGGAAGTAAAACGTTATATTATAGAGTGACAGTGAGTCTTACAACAGTGCAGGAGGAGTGCACCAGTATACAGCAACAAGAGATTGTGCTTTAGTGACTCTGTGTATTTGTGTTTGTTGTTTGTTGCAGGCGCCTAAATACCCTGAACAAGTGTGCATCTATGAAACTTGATGTTAGCCACCCCAAAAAGAAGGTAAGTTACACTTTGCACTCTTGTACGGTTTGAACTGAAGTTCCTAAAATACTTAAACTTTTCAATAATATTCAAATTTAGTGAATAGGCCTGTCTATATACCCCCAGAAAATTGCTTTTTAATCTGCACAATGGACTTATTTTTCCGGGAAACAGTTCTGAATGTTTTTACAGTAAATGTTAACCAATGAGCAAAAGAGATGAAGAAATGCTCACTCTTGATTGCAGCTCGTTTGCTCCATTGCAAAAAGGAGAAAACCACCGCAGCTCTGATTAGGGGTACTTTTATTGCTCCTGATTATAGCTGCAAGTGTGTTTCCTCTGATTCTAAGTCAGCTGCTGATCCTTAAGTATACTTTTATATTCCTTCTCTGTTAGTTTTTTTCAGTTCCTCTAATTCTTCTCCCCAAGGTGCAGTGATAAAGGCATGCTGACAGGCACAGATGAGAGCACATTGTTATTTACAGATGCAGACTAAAATGCAGCTTTACTTAGCTTTAAGTTTTCTAATGGCAGTCATGGTAATAATTACCCCTTTTAAATTTTTGGGTTTTACATAATTTTTACAGTTTCTTGCAAAAGTATTCATGCCATTTAACCTTTTTCATATTTTGTTATGCAACATAACAAACAAATGTTTTTCATTTGAATTTTATATGATTGGCCAAACACAAAGTTGCACATTATTGTGATGTGGACAGAAAACGATGCATAGTTTGCAACATTCTTAACAAATAAGAATTATAAAGACCAGATTTTATGTTAAAACTGTAGAACTGACTAAAGTATTGCTGTTTTTGTTCCAAGACTCTAGGTCACTTTTGTCTAAAAAATTTATCTTCAAAACAGCATTTTTTTAAATGGAGAGGAATTGAAACTCTGATGCTGCATTGCTTGCTGTCAGTTACTGTTAAAGAAAATCTTATTTGAGAAATTCTGATGATAAAATTTGTCCATTCAACACATTTTCTTATTAATAAAAACATATGTTGTTTGTTTATGTATTTCCTCTTTGCTTCCATAGAGTGATGATTCTGATGAAGATGATCCGTTGGCTATCAGTAAAAGGTGGACATTTGAGTGGAGCAGCCGACGCTGGTCTCGCCTTCAGGACTTCCTTTTGGATAGCACCAATGAGAACAGCCCAACAGGTCAAGGAGAGGGTCTTCGCAGTACAGTGAGCAGTGAGAGCGTACTGACGGACCTGAGTGAGCAGGAGATCACTGAGATCTCCTCACTCCACAGTGAAGACTCGGCCTCTGCCATGCCTGACTCTATATCTATGGCGTCCCTGTCAGCTTCCTATCAACCGCCGAGGGAACTTCCACACTACAACTCCCTGCCGATCAAAAGCAGCCGCCATGGACAAGGAGGAAGGAGTAAAGCTAAAGAGTTTCTGCGTAAAATGGAGTTGATGCGCACCTGGGGGCCATCGACGAGGAGGAAAAGCTCAAACCGGAGGCCGCAGCTGGTCATCAGTGAGCCTGTGTTACATGGGGAGGAGCCTCAGGCGCTTCAGATGCTTCAGTGTACTCCCATCAGCCAATTAGAACACAGCTCAAAACATAACCACCAAACTGATGGAGACAATCCCCCTGTTTCTGTTAGTAAAACATTTAAAGATGAGATCACACTGAATGTGAGTCCCAACAATAACACTGTTGCACTTAGTGCTCAGGAGCCTGCATGTGCAAAACCGCGCACCGCCAACAAGAGAAGCAGCATGTACCTAGAGGATATGGAGTTGCCTTCTCAGGGTAAGAGGACTGAGGGTCAGAGCCAGTTTGGCAGAAACCAATTTCGCTCATATGAAAACCTCCTCATTCACATCCCCAAAGACCACAAGCCAGGAACTTTTCCCAAAGCCCTGTCCATTGAAAGTTTGGCACCTTCCCCCAGTGACAGGAACAATAACCCCCAGTCACACCAAACTTCTCCAATTGAAAATGGCCTGGGTGAACCCTTATCTAAACCTGCCTGCTCTGGAGCTCCAAGGGGCAGCAGGGTAAGTGTTTACGACAATGTGCCAGGCTCCCACCTTTATGCCAGCACGGGGGACCTTCTAGACTTTGAGAAGGAGGACAACCTGTTTCCACACCTAGACGACATAATCCAGCACGTCAGCGGCCTGCAGCAGATAGTGGACCACTGGAGCCGCAGTGTGCTGCCTGAGGGGGATGCAGGTGAGGGGGAGGAAGAAGGGGAGGGTAGGACCACCCCCAGCGAAGGCGAGAGAGATGGGGTCTCTTTAAATGACACCGATTCAACGGGGACCAGTCGGGAAAGACGGGACTCTGGAGTTGGGGCCTCTCTCACAAGACCTCGGTAAGCAGCTGCACAGGCTTTATAAGATAATTATGATTTATTACAACTTGGGTCTTGTTTTTATAGTTTTGGCTTAAACTTTTACTGGTTTTAATAACTGTGGACTCACCACAGCATCTACTGAGATCTTGCTGACACTCCACACTGAAACTCATTGTACATTATCTAAACCTACCAAATATTTCTCAGGATAAAATATGACAAATATTCAATCGAAAAACAAGTGAAGGTTAAAGAATGTTCTTTTTTATATTTCAAATACAACAATCATTCTTGTACTTAGTTCTTACATAGATATACTGTATAACTTTTTATAATCTATCTAGACATGTTGTAATGTTGCAGTATTACTTGCAGTGTTATTTAGGCCATCTAAAGAATGTCTAATTGATTTCTGGAAAAAAAGATTTTATCTATAGGCACCTCTCAGAACACTCAAGGTGACCTTACAAAGTAAAACAATCTAAAATCAAGCGCAACACAAAAACATACAAAAGTTATCAAACATGAACAAATAATCCAAAAAGAAACTCATATTTTTAGAGCAAGAAGGATAGTTTGAACATTTATGTTTTTTAGATGAGATCTGAAAGTGGAAAGAGAGACAGATTTTCGAATGTCTTGTGGAAGGAAATTCCAGAGTTAGGGGACAGATTTACTGAAAGCTCTGGGCCCCTATGGTAAACGGATGGTGAAAAGGAACAGTAGGGTAAATCAAAGAGTTCTAAGGGTGCTATAAGAATGCAATTTTGGAAGATGTGACCAAGTGGAAAGGGTTAGATTATGAACAAAACAGCCCCGAGGATAAAGCCCTGTGATGCACCCGATGTGACTGGAATTGTGAGCGTTGGTCAGATGAGACTAACAGAAACTGTCTTCATCTGGATTAAAATCTGTAAATAAAAGTTGCACACTGTCAGAAGCAGAGCAGGACACACCTGAGTTAGAAGTTTGATTATGAGGAGTAAGGCTGCAAACAGGATGAACGTAGGAGGCATACAGTCGGAGTGCAAAAACAACAAAATGTTTTGAGGGAAAGCAGGGCATACAAACAAGTATTTTTTGAGTTTGTGGGCAGAGATTTGAGTGAGAGCAGTAAACCAAATGAGATTAAAAAAATATGGAATTTTGCACCTAAATTGAAAAGGATTTTCTAAATATATGATAATAAGTGTTTAGAGGACAAGAAGCCAGTGTGAGTAGTTCCCAGTCATAACTGTTAAAATTGTTAACTTAAAAATTTCAAAGTTTAAAAAATAGCAGGATTGAATGCAGGAAATACATGTTGGTTTAATATAGGATCATTAGATGAACACTTACTTCTATATTTCTCTGCTGGCAGAATGATCTAAAATGTTTTTATGATTGAGTTAAACTTTAGTAGTCAAAAGGCTACCATTGATCACATTGTGTGCCAGTATAGGGAAAATATTTTGTCATTACTGCAAAAAAAGACACCGGCAAAAATGCTTTGAGTTTGTAGTTGAGGAAATGTGCTTTAATAACACTGCAATGCCATTTACAGTCCTGTTATAATATTCAGAATTGCAGTTTTAAATGGAAACAGTACACATATTGCTTATCCGATCCAGAACAAAAGATCCAAACCAAACTAGTAAAATCAGTACTCTTTGGGGTTGATCCCAAAAGAATATTCATGAAAGACATAGATAAATGTTTTAAAACTGGTACAATTGTTGAATTTCTTTGATCAATAGGCATAACAAAATAATAAAAAGACCCAAAATGAATCGTACTGCCTAAGTCACTTTATCTTTTTTCTTTCAATCCATCTCAGTCTGCGATGGCCCAGTTTCAGAACTTCTGATCATCTCAACCAGCCAGCATCTTCACTGCAGATCAGTAGCCAGTCAGCGGGCCAGCTGAGCCTGCTGCAGAAGTTTTCTCTGCTCCGCCTCACCGCCATCATGGAGAAATACTCCATGTCTAACAAACACGGCTGGACATGGTATATACAAATACGACTAAATGACATAAACAATTATTTATCTGTTTTATTGTAGATTATAAAGAGATAATGTAATTCCAGGTAAGCATGTTGCACACCATATTGTACAAATTAACCAGAGTTTGATGTTACTCTACTATTCTCTATTTGCATTTTTGTGGATAATCCTTTCTGCTAGCAATGAAAGAAATAGCACAGTAAACTATTTTACATTTTCTCACATTAGAAACGACATAACTGATTGTATTTTTTGGGGATTTTATGCGACTAAGACACAAAGTTGCCCTAATTGGAATTAAAGGAAAATTACACATTGTTTTCAATAGTTTTAGTTGCTATATTAATATAGCACATTTCAGTAGCAAGACAATTCAAAGTGCTGTTTTCAGTATATGTAATTATATATATCCTCTTCTCTGATACCCCTAAATAAATGTCCCAGCAAAAAAAACCTGCTGGAGGCTGCAAAAGACTTGAGACTAGGGTGGAGTTTCAAAGCAAAGTTTATTTGGCGCTACTTCCTTCTTCTCTTTGGTCTCTGACAGCTGCTTCACTATGCTGGCAAAGGTAATAAAGCAGCCACTGTTCTTGTTTCACAAGTTTGGCTTTTTAATGCACATTAATTCTTATAAAAGAAGTAGCTTAGCAAAATATTGAGAGGGGAGGCTTAATACAAATGGACGCCACAACTTTTAAAGTTTTTATTTGTAAGAAATTTTAAAAACCATGCATCCATTTCTTTCCACTTCACAATTATGCACTACTATCTGTTAGTATATGACATTAAATGCCCCCAGAAATCCACTGAAATGTGTGGTTATAATATAACAAAAGGAGAAAAAGCTCTTGGGGTGTGAAAACCTTTACTTGGCTCTGTATGTTCTTTCTGTGTGACAGTCTTTGCAAGGGCTTTATTAGGTATTTTTACAGTGCACTTTAACTCTACAGTAGACCCTTAGTTTCTGGACCATATAGGCAATTAACACCTCCATGTATGTCTTAAAATTGAAAACATGGGCTAACATCAATGGGTTTGTCCATGTGCAAGTGTTTGTCAAGGACTGAGCTCACATAACTCAACCACCATTCCCCGTGACCCACAAACACAAACGCATCCCTGTGTTGTTAACAGCCAGTCCTGTTAATTTTTATTGTGCCCTACAGGGAAGTCCTGTTGACCAGCGAGTACATGCATAGGATGATAATGAAAGCATAGAAGGCTCTTTACTCCCACACACTTCCCTAATTGTTTTCTGTCTGTCGCTGGCAGGTCCGTACCTAAGTTTATGAAGCGTACGAAGGTGCCAGACTACAAAGAGAAGAGTGTGTTTGGTGTTCCTCTGATTGTTCATGTCCAGCGCTGTGGGTTCCCACTTCCTCTGTGTTTACAACAGGCCCTCAGCCACCTCAGGACTTACTGTCTGGACCAGGTTAGTAAACAACTTTTACAGGACTGGTTGTGTGCATTTCATTCTCCTCATGCCTAAGCTGTCAGACATTAGCCACCATTCCCTCCCTAATCCATTCGGACTCTTCCGCTGTCTCCCTATCAGGTCGGATTGTTCCGTAAGTCTGGTGTAAAGTCCCGGATTCAGGCTTTGAGGCAGCAGTGCGAATTGTCCCCTGACTGTGTGAACTATGAGGACCAGTCTGCTTATGATGTGGCCGACATGGTCAAACAGTTCTTCAGGGACCTGCCCGAACCTCTGCTTACGAGCAAACTGGGTGAAACTTTTCTGCATATTTACCAGTGTAAGTTAGCATATTGAAAGTGGACGTGCATAATTGTTTTACTTTTTCTCTTTAATAAACATTTCAGCTGAAGCATTGTTTTATATTAGAGATGCACTACTCAGGTTTTTAATAAAGGACAACCTTTATTTGATGTTTTATTCATTTCAAAGAAGTGCATCACAGTGCATGCTGTTGGTTCTTCATTTTGAAGCACAATAAATGTGGAAAAATGTGGGATTTTCTACTGTATAGAAGTGTTTAATTTTATTTTCAATAATTGTTAGTATGAGATGATATTACATCAATAACATTTTAATTTATTTTAAGGCTTTTTACTCTCATTTTCATTGTGTTATAATCCAAAGCTGGATCAGTATCAGAAACAGCATACAGCATACAGATTACTGCTGCTTACTAAGGACTTTATCAGTAGAACTTTTTCCTATTTTCATTTTGTTCTTGTTTTTTATTAGATGTTACTAAAGAACAGCGGTTGCAGGCTGTCAGGGCAGCCATATTGCTGATGCCCGATGAGAACAGGGAGGTTCTGCAGACGCTGCTGTACTTCCTGCGGGACGTCACCTCCTTGGTAGAGGAGAACCAGATGACACCGATGAACTTGGCTGTTTGTCTGGGGCCATCACTGTTCCACCTCAGCATACTGAAGAATGAGATGTTGTCACCAAGGTGTGCATGAAAAAACCCCACTAAACATACAGATGCTTAAAAGGAAAATAAGAAACCTGCTGGTGACTCAGCATGCTCTCTGCGGTTCTTGTTTTCTTTAGGTCGATCCAGAGGAAGTACGCTTCAGGCCGTCCTGATCAAAAAGACCTGAGTGAGAACCTCGCTGCCACACAGGGACTGGCACACATGATAACAGAGTGCCAACATCTCTTTCAGGTCTGCATCAAACTCAGCAGATATTTATTTTAGTACATGGACTGATCCTTCAGTTAATAAAAATGAGACAGTTGTTTACCCTGCTGTGTTTTTTTGCATTCAAGTCCATGAGCTTACTGTGTTTATTGAACCTGTTTTGAATACTTTCAATCATTGGTGCCTCAAGGATGTTTGGATGGAACTGCTGCTATCTAGTGAAAATACAATTGATTACAGTGCATTTTAAGATTAATGTGGTTTTAGCGCCTTTTATATGAATAAAAAAAATGAACTCTGTTTTAACCTGCAAAGGATAATACTTTTTTAACAGAAAAGGTGGCCTGTGTGAAAGTGGTATTTAATTCTCTTAAGCACTGCACAGTTATTGTAATACTTTTTTTTTCCATTTTGTTTTTATTTTTCTATTTCACCTTATCTCAAATGTAAAGGGTAGAAGAAGATGTTATTCTTTTGACACTACAGAATACGTCTAAAGGATTTCTTCAATTTTCATTCAGTATCCATTAAAATACAATAAGTCGAAAGCCGCTTTTCTTTTAATCTTACAAGAAAAGACAAGAATGATTGATTAACTGGTGAATGCATTGCCATAAAAAGCAAGTCAGGTTTTCTGAGCTTATAGGCACATGACTTTGTAGAGCCATGTCTTTAACCCCTAACAGATGTTAAAAGAAGGGATGATAATGATTTCTTATTCTCTGTACCAATCGGAGTAAATTAAGATCATTTAAGATAAATTAAGCATTCGGTGATATCAAATCGCGGTCATAAACGTATGGGAAACTTTTCCTTTCAAAACACCTAAGACCAAACACTTTCATATTAAGAGCAAGATTCCTTATTTCCACTCCAAAAACTTCTCACACACCAAAAAGTCTTTCTTGCTTACAAATATGCTCTGATTCTCTTCAAAATTATTATTTGTGCAGTCAGATTTGAGCTGACTTGCAAAGATATCTTCTGCTCCTTTTTGAATCCTGTTCCTCTTGCTCAAACGTCTTCTTTCAGTGCTGGGATTTCTCTGAAGTGAACTCCTGTAAGTGCAATAGGAACACCCCATTAAAGGCAGTGGTGTAAATGCTATTCTATAGGCAAGTTAATGATTCAATCAGGATTTTATGCAAGATTCATTAAATCTGAGCACAGGAACTTACTTATAAGCGTTAGTAGAAGAGGGCTGCAGTCAAGATAGATCTTTTTAGTGTCAGAGCAGAGTTCCAAATGTGTCTGATGGAAAAAAATAAGTAATCATTCATTACTAAAAAATGTAAAGAATAAATTAAATAATAAATAATAAATACAAATATTTTATAAATTAGATAATTACTGAAAATTGCATTTTTTCAGTAACTCAGTTCACAAATTATATAGATTAATTGCACACAGACTGATGTTTTCAAGCCTTTATTTCTGTAATTTTTTTGTAGATTTGCATACAGCTAATGAAAATACGACATTTTAGATTAGATCAGATTAAATTAGATTAGATTACGTCAGACCAATAAAAAACATTTTAATGCAGAAATGTGGGCTTAATGAAAAGTTTATTTATTGGCTGCAAAAAGGTTGTTATTTTCAAAAGGCAATTTTAGTCTGACAAACTAGCCTCATTGGAAACATCTTCTAATTTATTTATTGATTATGGCTGTACATACTCTTATTTTTAGGATAAACATTTAGTTTTCTAATTAACTAATTACATTACTGTGTCTGTTTGAGCAGAACACAGTGATTAAAAAGAGAAAAAAAACAAAAAGAGAGATTTAATATTTTCACTTACAATTAGAAAATTTCCCTTGTGGAATAAATTCTACTAAGTATTTTAAATTGCTTCCTTTTCATTTGGCAGAGAGCAGAAAAGAAACATAGACATCTTTGTCGCTGCTTTTCTTCAGACTCTGTTCATTTTGTTAAACATGATAGCAGCTGTGCCTAAGCTAATTTATAGTGACACACCTTCTCCGGTTGTTGCTCAGATCCCGGAGGAAATGGTGACACAGTCTCGCAACTCCTACATGGAGGCTGCGCTGATGGTGCCCCCGCTGGAGGAGCTTTGCAAGGTACAGGAGGAAGAAGACGGGAATGAGGAAGTGGAGGAAGAGGATGAGGAAGCATCCTATAATGCACATATAGAAGGGCTGATCCAGAACCTGCTGAAAGAGGCCAAGGATAAGAGCAAAGGCTGGGTGTCCCGCTTGTCGTCTGACAACACGGAGCTGGCATTTAAAAAGGTGGGAGGTCACTCAATTCCAATATGGTGGGATTTAGAGAGGCGGAGGAGAGAATAATAAAGATTAGGAGGCAGGGGTTATTAGGATCTTAAAAAAGACTTTAGAATTATTACACGTCTCATGCAGTCATTGTTGTACAGCCAAAGCAGAAAATTGAAACTCGGAAAAGAGAGGGGAAACTTGAAGATACTTCCTTCTTTATACTTATTGACATATTTAATATTGATGTGTAAGGTTGGAGACGGGAACCCCCTGAGGCGGTGGCGGGTTTGTCTGGAGGTGTCGGCAGCTCCCACCGAGGTGCTGCAGCGGCTTCTGAAAGAGCGTTCACTGTGGCAGACAGAGCTCCAGCAGGAGAAGGTTCTGGAGACGCTAGACAAACAGACAGACGTGTACCATTACTCCTGCTGCAATATGGCACCTCAACCCAGCTGTGACTATGTGGTACTGAGGTATGATTAATAACTGCACAACGAATGTCCCTTAAATAAATGAAGTCATCATTTTAAAATGATGACTTCATTTATTGAAGCTGTACAAACCATCCTGCCCTTTTGTTAAAAAGTAATTACCTCCGTTGTTAAATCATTAATTTGCTATGATTACCTCTTTTTTTCAAAAGCTGAGTTTGCACCTAGGCTGAATTACTGTTAGACTTGTAGTATAAAGAAATCATTATGACAGAACCTGTCTTACAACATGAAGTAGACTAAAAGATCTCAAAAAAGCAGTATATTATGCCCCAATCAAAAGAAATTCAAAAACAGATGAGAAGCCAAACTAGAAGAGAAAAATGGATTTCGTAGCCATTTGTATGGCTTTGGAACTGAGCCACAGTGAAACATGGAACAGTGATGAACCTTCTCACGAGTGGCTATTATACCAATACCACTCCAAGAGCACATTGATGACTGATCCAGGAGGTCACAAAAGAACATCTAAAGCACTAAAATTCGGATGTCTCTCAGATAAGGTCAGTGTTCATGATTCAACAATAAGAAAGAAACTGGTCAAAATTGCATCTATGGAAGAATAATATGGTAAAAAGCACTGCAGACCAAAAATAACACAAAGACCCATCTCACATTTCCCAAAAAACATCTTGATGATCCCCAAAATTTGGGGAAATATATTCTGTGGACTGATGAGAAGAAAGCAAACCATTTCGGAAGGTCTCTTTTATCTTGCACTAACGTAACTTCATTTTCTGAAAAAGACAAACATGATGGTGATAGTGTGATGGTCTGCTCTGCCAGTTTAGGACCTAGTCAACTTGACGTGATTAATGGAACCATGAATTCTGCTCTCTATCAAAAAATCCTGAAGGACAATGGTCCTCCATAGGTTCACAACATTAAACTCAAGCCCACTTTTGTTATGCAGCAGGACAATAGAAAAGCGGTTGTTTGGCTAATATTACAGGTCTGTCAGAGATGTTTTCAAGTTTTTCAGTGGAGATTATTAGGAGTGTTGATCTAACTTCATATATTGTTTTTCATCACACAGATCATGGCGTACAGACCTTTGTAAAGAATCCTGCGCCCTGGTGTGTGTGTCCGTTGAACATGACGACAGCCCACGGACTGGAGCTGTGAGGGGGGTCGTGTTGGAGTCTCAATACCTCCTCGAGCCCTGTGGGACGGGGAAGACCAGGCTTACGCACCTCTCCAGAATTGATCTCAGGTGTGGGTGGGCATCAGCGGGCACTTCTGGTCATGTTTTTAATAAAATATAAAATTTTCAACAGGTTTTCTGTTATTGTCATTGCAGGGGAAGAACTCCAGAATGGTACAACAAGGCGTTTGGTCATGTCTGTGTTAATGAAGCCCAGAGGATTCGCTCCTCGTTCCTCCCAGCAGATCAAAGTCCTGAGGCGACGACCTGAGCTCCAGACATAATGCTTTACCTTGAAAATTAGTTTAATCATTCAGGCGATCTTTTCTTGGTGCTGAGCTACAGTTCTGGTCAGACATGCAGTCACAGTAATCTTGGGCTTTTAAAGATTTATGTTATCCATTTAATATAGTTTTTCAGAAAATATTGATTATAAAAGAAACACCTTCAATGATTTTTGAAAGAAAGACTTTGGAAATAAACACAAAGTCAAAATTCTACTATACTATACTATTTATTTTGATACATTTCCTCTGGCAAGATGCAGAAAGCCACACACTTTTTGAACCATCAACAAAGTCCTGACAAAACTCTGGCAAGAAAAAAGACCACTCCTCTTGGCAGAATTGGTAAAGTTGCTTTTAAGCAAAGCCCATGAGGTCATGGCCATTCCTATGAATGATCATTGTTCAGTTGGAGCACCCATATAGGACCATGTTTGAACTGTCTAGATGCTGAATTGAGGGGAAAATTTAGAGTACTTGTTTATTATTTCATTCACTTTGTGCAATACCAATTATCATCTTGCTGAACAGTTAGTCCAGTGTTCTTAGGTTTAAAGCCTCACCTTAACTCCTCAGAGCAATCTTGTTTTCACTGTGGCCAAATAGCTCAATCTGTGTGTCATCTGAGCATAAAACTTGTTTTGCATATCAACTCTTCTGATCAACATCCTATCAGTCCGTGTTGATGTGGGACAGCTTCCAGTTTAGAACAGGTTTGAACCTTGGTGGTTCCTTGATTATTTTTCAACGTTCAAACCGATTTGGTTCAGATGGTTCAAAGTTGGACTTTAGTAGGTTTTCCAAAAGATAAACAATGCTAACGTATATCAAAACTGTTTTGACATTTCAACATTCTGTTTGAAATTGTACTTTATGTTGAAAAGCCGGGCCCATGCCAGGAAATAAATAAATAAATAATAAATAAATAAAAAATGGTCAATTCTCCAGCCAGAACTATGCCAGATGCTTGGTGATAACTATAAAAAGTGTGTGGTTCCTCTGTAACTTTCCCAATTTATTCAAATATTAGTGGGAGTCTCTGTATATGTATATTTCAGCCTGTATATATAATTCTGACCCTGTGTGGATTACAGATAATCTACAATAAATTCTGACCAGGACTGTATATTATATTGAGGTGGAAGTGTATTTATTGTCTTTTTTTTCAACATTATACTGTAATTTATATTGTAAATTATGAGTTTTTTTTATTCATTTTAAGTCACAGTTTCAAGATTATTTCTGCTTCTGAATGTGAAACTAGACATTTAATCTTTAGAAAAGTAATTAACTTTGCAAGTACTTATAGCCATGTGCATTATTCAAAGGATAATGTTTTGTAGATACAAAGTAAATTCCTTATTTATTGCTTTGGGTTGTTCTTCCAAGTCCTCAGCATTTATTTTAGTATCCTCAACAAACAACACAATGAGAGATAATGAGATATCACTCTAATCCCCATTGTTAGAGAGCACGTATCGAAGATTTACATATCGTAAGAACTTATTTTCAAATCAACCATTGATTGAATCTCTTATATTAATAAAATAACTATTGTTATTCATTATTTTAAGATTCGTGAAAACATCACGAGGCCTACTTATTTTTCCAATCGTAGATTTATTGTTAAATGTAGCCACAAAAGCAGATCTTGCTCATTCATATTTTGACTATTATACTAGTGAACTCTATACAAACAATACTGAATATGATGTATCTTCAGCTTAAACCTGATAAATTACCAAACTATTACTTCATTTGCACTTATCAAAAAAAATAATAAAAAGAGTAATTACACAAAAACATGAGAACTCTTGAAAAAAAAGGCAACAAAATATGGATACATGTCAGCACCGTGTTGTGAAAAGTCCACTTGTCTCATGTAGAAAGACCACACAAGGAATCTCAACCACACTATAGGGGACACAATCACCAGGTCCATAAAAGTGCTTTAAATATTGTGTGTACAATTTCTCGGATGATTTCCTTTTTCAGTCCCCACTTTCAGTGTTAATCTTATCCAAAGGTGTCGTTTTATCTCGGTATATGGTATTATGGTTGTTCTTTTTTTCTCTTTCCTGTTATACAATGTCTAAGACATGGGACCATTTCACTGCTTCTGGGAAGCATGTTTGAAACTTAGCGTGTGTGCATGGTTGTGCCTGTGTATCTGCATTTCAAACACACTTACAGCTGTACTGTAAACTCTCTGCAGTGCTCTATGTGCCATCACAGCTCTTCAGGGTCTTCCTATCATATTGATAAGCTGAAATGTGAAATTTCCACACTCCATTCGTAGAGAAGCAAAAGCAAATGAAAGCCCGCTCTGCTGTGGTACTGCCCTGGCTTTTATGCTTGTTTTCGCTGTAGGCAGCATTGCCATGGTGTTGCTATGATGTAACATTATCTCCACAGTGCCGCCATAAACCTTGCGCGGATGCCTTTTGCTGGGTGACAGTGGCACGTGTGCATGTGTGCGTAAGTAGGGATTCAGTGACTGACGTGAGACCTCCACTGTTTGTGAAGAGGCTCCAAACTTAGCCTAGAGCAGGAGGATTTATGCTTGATATTTTTGACAGTGACTGAAAAAAAGTATTGTTTCTAAAAAGGAGAATAAAAATCTAAAAGTGCATTTGTTTGTTTTTCTCTTTTTAGTAATTTTTTCACCTTCTTTTTTGAAAATACATACAGTATGAAGATGTATTATAATGAAAACAGTGTATTTCGAGCATCTTCATGCCCTTTAAACTTCTTCATGTTTTGACAAGCCTCAGCACACACATCACTGAATTTTAGTTGAACTTTATGGGAAAGATTAAAACAATGGAGCATTTTTTTTCACAGAGAAAGAAATATGAAAAGTATGGGATGCAATTGTATTTAAGGATGAGATATTTAAAGCAGGATTAACTAATGAAACAATATCCCAAGCTTTCAACATCTCTTAGATCACTGCTCCTTACATCTTCCAAAGTTAGAAAATGTATGAGAAAATCTTTCCACAGGATAGCTAAGGTACTCTGGTTAGATGAGACCAACATTTTACTTATTGGCCTACAGTGTTGCAGAAAACCAACAGCACACATCACCTTGACCAAACCATCCCCATGTTAAAACACAGTAGTAGCAGCATTATCCTGTGGGGAATAAAACCTGTTCAAAACAGCAAAAGACTAGAGACTGGGGCAAAGGTTCATCTTCAAGTAGCAACCATGAACTTACAGCCAGACCTACAATGGATTGGTTTAGATTTAAGCCTATGCATGACTGACCTAGCCAAAGTCTATACCCAAATTCGGTTAAAAGTCTTTGTTAAGATCTGTGGCAGTGTCATGTTTGCCTAAAGCCATGAAAGAGACACGACAGACACACAGAAGAAGGTGCTCCAGTTAGGTAAGACCATAATTATAAATGTTTTGGTGACATGCCCAATTTTATTTGTTGCAGACAATTACCACTACACGTGACTAAGCACACCAACAACATGGCGAAACACGGTGGTGGCGGCAGCATGCTCTGTGCAAAGCTGGTAGACGCATCCACCAATTATTAATTATTAATTATTATTATTATACCAAGTATTGATTCAGTAGGGCCGAATACAAATGTATGACTTTTCAGATTTAATTTAGAATATAACAAGAAAAAAAAACAAATGCATAATTTTTATTTCAGTTTATATTTATGTACTACTTAGAGTTGATCTATCATATAAAATCCCAACAAAATAATCAAAGTTTGTGACTGCAAAAGTATAAAATATGATAAAGTTCAAGAGGTGAAATTTGTTTTGCATGGTGCTGTACGTTTATAATTTCCCATTGTCATATGTTGCTGTGTCCATTAAGTGGTGTTCTTCACCCTCTAGAGTTTAAATGAGTGTGGAAAGTGTGCCACAGGAAATATTTTTAGATAACTGAGTAAATTATTAGTCCTCGGAATCACAGAGAGATCTCCTCAAGGACTTTTCCTCGCTTCCCTCCCTTTGTCCTTTAAAGGAATGGATGGAAACTAACTCTCCAATGCTCGGATCAATATTCAATCACATTTACCTACTTAGCCATGTTAGATAGATGGTCCAGACTCTCGTAGAGGACAAGGAAGGGGTTCGGATACTGACACCACTCTCTAAAAACTCCCTGCACGTGAGTCAGCATGTCTTTTTACTGTGTGACAACGGAGAGACATTACTTTAACTCCTACCTCATTTAACATGTCAGTGGTTTATCTTGAAAGTGGGGCACATGGTTACAGCTCCTGAATGTCAATGATCCTCCGCACGGTGGGTGTGCTTTAGCTCTGCTGCTCCACAGGCTCCGACAAATGGGAAACATCATTTAGCAAATTACTCAGTGAAAAAAAATCTCACCAGGTGAATCTGTAATTTTCTCCAGTGAACTATTTTATATCTGAGTTCCTTTTTTGTGTGTGTGTGTGTGTGAGTGTGTACCAAGCAATAACTCACTGCATAATGCAGCCCACACTTTGCAAATGATTTAAAGGGCCCTCTTCTGGAGAAAACCGGAATGGTAAGTTCAGCTTTAATCATAGGCTATGTTTTCTGCACAGGTTTTCCAGCAAATACAGCCTGCTTAGAGTATGTGTTGATATATCAGAGGAGCATGATCTTCCAGGGCAGGATGAAAACATTTTGGATCACTGGACTCTGAGAACTTAGTTTGTAGGATAATGATGTTTTAATAGAAGGGTTAATAGAAAACAGAGTTATACCTTACAGTCAGCTGGCTGGAATCAGGTATCAGCAGTAAGCTTTTTTGTTTGCATTTAATCCACCTGGACATAATCGATTGTCAAAGGATTCCAAATGATGGAAATGTAAACATTGTAAATTGTATAAAATATTTTTTACTTTGTCATAGATGACTGTGTTGAGATTTTTTTTTTTAATATTACATTATTTTTATTATTTGTAGTAGTAGATCCCAACACTTGTGAGTATAGAAGTGAACAATTTGAAGGTAGTTCCTTTTCATTCTAGCTCAGTTGTTTAACAGAGTTCCTATGTGTTTTTTGAAAAAATCTGGAATTAGTTCTACACGTTTTTCAGCTCTAGATGAGTATAAAAAAATTGTATTTCCAAGTGTTATTCCCGTTGTAATTGTCTGAATGTGTATATTTGTCTAACCATCCGTCTGTTTCGTTCACTTCCTTACAATTATGGTTTTTGAGGGTTCCATATTTAAAGCCTGACCTAAAGATTGCTGTTCACAAGCAAAAAACCATCAAACTTGAGGGAGCTGGAGCAGTTTTGTTATGAGGAATGGGTCAAAATCCCACTGGCAATATGTGGCAAGCTCATAGAGTCTTATCCAAATCAGCCTGCGGCTGTAGAGCTTTGTAGGGCAAAAGGTGGCTCTACAAAGTACTGACTTTAGGGGTGGGGGGTGAACAGTTATGAACGCTGAAGTTTTCTGTTATTTTGTCCTATTTGTTGTTTGCTTTACAATAAAAAATGATGCATTTTCAAACTTGTAGGCTTGTCTGGAAATTAAATAGTGCTAACTCTCAAACTATGAATTTTAATTCCAGATTGTGAGGCAACAAAGCATGAAAAATGCCATGGGGGTGAATACTTTTCCAAGTCTGACAGGTGGAAACATGCATTTAAGCGTAAAGTGTAAAGAGCTATACGGGGTGTGTGTGCTATGCTTTCTCGATATTACCAGACACCAAATTCATGTTTGTTTCAGGTTTGTTTTTGCAGAAAAATGCCAGTTGTGCAGCAAGAATCCTAATTTCCAGGCCCTACTGCATACAACTCCAGTGTGAGTATAAATCATTTAGACATTGTTTAAACATGTTTTGAACAGAAAAAAAGCTCACTTGGTATGCATACAGAGATGCACACACTGTACTCGTCTGTTGAAAAGTCAAACTAATCTTTAATTCCACATTTTGTGAATGAGACTTTAAAATGATGAAGCTGTTTATTTAGATGCATGTCGATAAACTTCAAATAATGCTGTTTAAAATAGTAATCTTTCTCTGCTTGAATTATTGTGTTTTCTAATGCATCACTGTTATTTAATGTGATGAAACTTTATATCTGAGACGTAAACAAAAATATTTTGACAGCAGGTCCTGAAACACCCCTAGGCCTGCTACATATAGGGCAGCCGAGAGGCCCATTGTTACTCTGAAGGAGCCGCAAAAATCCACAGCTAAGGTGGAGAATTAAGCATGAAGTTGTGCAAAGCCGGTAGAGATGCATACTAATTGAAGAAAAACTGAGCTTTGCAAAGTATTTAGTCATGGAGGTTGAATCCATACAGTATGAATCTCACATTTGAAACCTTTGGATTCTTTTCTTTCCACCTCACAATTATGCAAATCTTTGTGTGCTTCTATTGTATAAAATTCCCCACAAATATATTTGCAGCTGCAACGTAACAAAATGTGAAAATTTCAAAGAGTATATATAAATATTTTCCCAAGACACTGTAATTTAACACAATATCAATATTTTTCACAGCTCATTATTTTACCCTACTTTTTCAACTGTCAATGTCTAAGTTATGGTTTTCAGACCAAGGTAACTGGTAAACAACAGTACCTGATACAGAACCTCTTACCGGAGGCGTGGTATTAAATTGATTCATTCTGACATTAAAGACATAAGCACACTTAGCATTCCGGTGATTATGCTGATTTTTATTCATCCTGCAGATGTTGTGTGACAAGTGAGAGAGACATAAGGGTGTCTGCAGATGTCACAGAAGTCAAAACGAAGAACAACAGATTCAGCTTCACGTTGTTCCTCTCATGTGGATTACTACATGCTGTCTCAACTGAATTTTTAATGCCAGCTGGTATTTTAAAGGTGCCCCAAACACTCAAAGAAACACATGCACAAATTTGCATGAACATGTACTTGATTGCATCATGATACTTAATATTTTTTACCAAGATTTCTACCATGCATTTTCGTACCATGCAGCTTTCATGTAATAGGATGACAGAGGATTGTAGAGACAGGATGCAAACACTAACATTTTCTTTGCTTTTACACCAACACGGCTACTTTGTACAAATTCAGCTGATAAAAAGCAAAGGTATCACTCCGGCTTCTATCAACCAATAATAAAATGTGGCTCTTAAGTTTCTAAATACTTAATTATGCTTACCACCAAATACCAGTCATTTATCTTTGTTAGTAAGTACTTTAGAATTTTTTGCGTTTTATTTTAGTAGGCAACTTAAATTATATTTTTAACTGTAAAAATGCCACTGTAAATATGCTTGGGGCAACATTAGCTAATATTGTACATCAATAAATATCAGAAATCTGTGTTCAAGTAATACCTTCACTGTAAGATTTTCATTGGGGTTAGCATGAGACTCCTTCGCTAAAAGACAGCAAATAACCTGAGCCTCATATCCCTGTGATGCTATCAAGTATCTACCTAGTGCTTCAATGGTAAAGGAAAACACACGCTAAATAATGCTCCAATATCGCCTTACTATGAATCTGATACTGTAGCATGCACAATTTGATCATTAGCTGGGTCAGGCTGCCACAGTTTTTCTGGATATGTTGAAACAGCCATTGCATAAGTGTCACCACCTAAAGATGCCATGTATACTGCAATTTACTCCGCTGTCAGTACAATTAAATAAGCGCTACTCAGATTTGACAGCAATGATCTGATAATAACATTACTTAATCTCATGTTATGCTATTCAGATGCTCTGTCTGCACTGATGAAGGATATGGTGATCTTATTGCAAAAGTAACATACCCCATCCTGATGCTGTAGATTGCCATGAATGTTCTTCATTCCAAAACAAATGCCCAATACAGACCAGGGATGCATCAGAAGTGACAGATATGCTACATAGACATGATCGAATTGATGTTTAAAATCGGTGTCTCCTTTTTCCAAGTTTTAACCCATGCAAAAAGACTTTTCAAAAGCACAAACACACATAGAAAGGTAAGAAATAATGTGTTTGACATAATCATCAATGATAAACATTTGATTTATGCAATGTGAGCTGTGTTGCAAAAGAAACTTACAAATAGCAGGTAAAACTTCGATAAGTCATCAAAAATACTGATTTTAGGAATTATATAATCATTTAGGCAGAAAATCACTGCACGGGGTGCTTAGTATTTTTTTTATATTTATCTAGCTGATAATGTGGCTGACCATACTGAGTGCAAGATGTTCAGTAGCATTAGCATCAGAAATAACCTAACTGAACACAATGGCAGCAAAGACCACTGTATTTTTCATAAGAGTAGATGCTAACAAACATTAGCTATGTGACCTGTAGGCGGACAGAAAAACATTAACAAAGCCAAATTCTAGTTGTTGTTCTTGTTAACATAGAGACTAACATCAACAGTATAGCACAGCTAGCTTGAACAGGAAGCTAGAAAAGTTGCCATTTCAGGGTCTAGTTTTATGTGATGTATTTGTGTTGCTAGGGATGCTTTGCTGATTTTATCAATGGTGACCATAATAAAGATTTCTTCAGAAATGCAATCACCTTACCCTTACACAGTCTTCAACCTTGCCTGGCTTTATTATATGATTTATTATATGATGTCCAACCAAGCATGTACAGCAGGTTTAATCAAGGTACAATTTGAAAATCCTGTAAATAAATGATGACTTTAACCTTTTTTTCAATTACGTATTCTCTTTAAAACAAACTTTAAATACAGAAAACCTTTTCTTACTGTTCAAACATGTCATCTGCTGCGTACGGTTTTATCCCACTGCCTCTGGACCTCACTTTCTCTAATTGAGTAAAACATCCATATTAAATATTCTTCTATTCAAAAGCCTCTGTCATCCCATAATAAATTCCGGCTGTGCTGTGCTTCCGGCTATACTGAGGATCACCAGGAATTCAACATGACAGATGTGATATCTTTGGGAATCTCTAAATATTGAGTGGAATATTTAATAAACTTCTGGGAGTTTGGCAACATTAATATCTGACTCATCAGGGAGCCGAGGCTCCATGGGGCTAAAGACACTGAGCCATGCTTGAATATTGTCAAAATTAATTACGAAGAATGTTCACAAGCGGAGAAAAGGAGATTACTTTATCTAACGTCCACTGATCTCTGGTGCGAACTGGCCTTGCTTATTCAGTAGTGTAAAGTATATAATTCATTTTCTGTCAAATCTGAAAGCATACAGTATGTAATCACAGCTGCCTAATTTATCATAACATGGCTCATATTGCAAAATAGTGAGGCAACCCATTCCTTAATCACAGGTCCAGGTCAGCTCTTACTTGATGATATAGTTTACCTAGCATTTGTTGTATGAAAATAAACCCAACATGATTAAAATAAGGAACTGTGAGCTCATAGAAAAACGAATGTCAAAAACGACATTTGCTGTTGGGACAATTTGTCTTACTATAGCTGTCATAAAAATGTCTAATTGTGAATTTGTTCATTAGGCTTTATAAGGAAGGTGATAATCTGTATAAACCGTATAAGTGGAGAATGTAATCCTTAAAGCTTGATGTTGAAATTTGCTTTTTACAATAAATTCCCTCTCAGAATAGTACAACTGTGCTCGTTTTTATTGTGGAAGTTTTTCTAAGCTGCTTTTTGAAGACCTTTGTGGCCTGTCTTTAAATCTACCTGTATTGAACGAAATGACTGAGTGCTTCCGAGAACATAACCAACACACAGAACATATTTAGTCCCAAGCATTTTAGACTAGCTCTACTGTTTTATGCTGTACAAAAGGATCATACAGTTCCATCTATCTATCTATCCATCCATCCATCCATCCATCCATCCATCCATCCATCCATCAATCATCTTGCTTATCTGAAATCAGGTTGCTGAGATAACATGTCTAGGGGAGAAACCCAGACATTCCTCTCCCCAGTCTAATCATTATTTTTATTTATTAAGGAGAAAGGCTATCCACACAAATCTAGCCATATGTGATTATCCACAAATGGAGGAAACAAAACATAGTGGTGAAACTCCCTAGGAATGGCTGACAAAACAAATTACTCAAAAACTGTTGATGATACATCCACAAGGTCACAAAATACCCAGAACAACATTTAAAGGCCTCATTTGTCTTGGTTAAGGTCGGTGTGCATGATTCAACAATAAAAAGAACCCAAATAAATTTGACATCCATTGCCTTGAAAGAAGAGTTTTAAGGCATAAACCATTCTGACCAAACAGAACACAAAGGCACCACTTTTGCCGAAAAACATCTTGATGGTCCCCAAGACTTTTGGGAAAATATTTTGTGGACTAACGAGACAAATGTCAAAGGTGGAAGGTGTGTGTCCCATTACATCTATTGTAAAATAAAAGAACAGTTTATAATCTTGAACTTAGGTGTACTTTGGTTATGCAGCGGGACAATATTCTGTGACACACAAGCAAGTCCACCTCTGAATGGTTCAAGAAAAATAAAATGAAGGTTTTGAAGTGACCTATTCAAAGTCCAGGCAAAGATCTGAGTGATGTATCTTGATATAACCTTAAACAGTCTGTTTATGCTGTAAAACTTTTTGCAAAAGTAAAACTGGGACAAAATTTTTCTGTTTAGAGGTTAACGAGTGATTGCCACTTACCGCAGGTAGTTGATGTACAACCTGTTACTTGGGTTAGGGGACAATGACTTTTTCAAATAGGGCCAAGTTGGATAGCTTTTTTTCCTTAAAAAATAAACTCATAATTTACACCGACATTTTTGTTTATAATTAGGTTGTACCTGACTGTCTTTGTCTTTTTCTTAATATAAAACAATAGGTGTGCAGTGTAGGTATGTAGGAATAAATCTCAGGTTAGGATAACAACATAATAGCCACAGGGTTAAATCTACAACAAAGCAATTAAAATCTGCATTAACAGAAGACAACGCCTACAAAGAATTAAAAATGTATATGTGATTTTAACATTTGTTAAAATCACATATATAGAGTGGACAAATAATTATCAAGTAAAAAATTCTCAGAAATTATTTGCAATTACTCTACTGACAAATTGAAGGAAGTCCCAGAGAATTGATATGTTTTTTTACTTCGGTGATCTTGCCATTTCTCATCTTTATCACACTCCCCCCCACACGCATACACAGTCATAGAGAGATAGACACAGATTACACAAAGCCATCTTGCTGATGACTCACATTTGTCTGTGAATTCAGGAAGTTATTACCTGTGTTTCCATCACTATCTGAGGTCATCTCTCTATATCTCCGTATCCTAACAACAGAGTCAACAGAGAAATTACCATTTTACATTTCAGCCCTGATAAATCTACAGAGTGTTAGCTTTTGTGTTTTTTCGTCTCTCAGAAACTCCAAAGCTATGCATGTAATACCACACAAGAAGCTGCAAGATAAAATGGAACTGGTAGGAAAATACCTGCCTGACTGCAAGGGCTGCATATCTAAAAAGGAAAGACATGATGTAGAAGACAAACAGGAGATTTGGAACTACAAGGAGGCTGAACGACGCTGATGCATTTCATCCAACCACCAGTCGGAACCCACTTTCTCTCATGATGGTGTCCTTTGTAGAGTCATGACAAAGCTTCAGAGGAGAGCCTTTCTCTGAAAACAAAGACGAATGTGTGTGTGCGTGAGAGAACCTGCCATTGCGCTTGTGCACATGTGTGTGAATCTAAGTGTGAGCGTGAATGAGAGCTACATGCCATGTGTTAGTTTGAGAAATAGCTTCTTGGAGGTGTGAGGGAATGTGTGTAGCAGATGTGCACTGAGCAGAGTGTGTGATTGTCTCCCTCGATTTCTTTACGTTGAAGATTGGAGCTGAGGAGAAAATGAGTTGATCTCTGCCCATCTGTGAAATTCACTAATGATGTGACTTGGCCACACACATGGACATACACACACACACACACACACACACACACACACACACACACACACACACACACACACACACACAAACACAAACACACATTAGTGTGGTGTATAGTAAAGGCGTAGTGGAAAGGCTATGTGAGCCACAGCTTGATACTCATGTCAACGGTCAGTAACTCAAGGAGATAAGGGGGGAGACAATCAGGAGGCATGTCTGCCTGACTGAAAATACACTCCAGCAAACACAGGCATAGAGAGAAAAACAAATCAGCCTTCATAACCTCCTTGTTAAAGGAAATCGTACCCAGCAGATGTGCCCTGCTGAAGAGCACATGGTGCACAAAACAGGCTTACACTCAGACACACACATACACACAGATTGTCAACTATATGGTGCATGTAGCCACAACGGGAAGCTTTGGAGTAAATATTTAAATGTGTATTATTGGCTTGACCTGTGAGTCAATATTCAGATACATCAAAAACAGCTGAACATTTGTTTATATATGTGGTGCTTTTTGTTCTTATAATTTGATATTAAACTTTTACTGTTTTAGGTTAGTAATGAATTAAAAAAGTTATTTGTGTTTGGTAAATACCAGTAAAATGAAAGAGAAATTTGCTCATGCGACTGGGCACACTTGAATTTTCTGTTATTAATTGCTTCAAAATCACAAGTTTACATACATTTCCTTAGTATTTTGTAGAAATTATGAAAAAAAGCAAATGAAATCACAGAAGCCTCACCTTTTTTGTGCCTTTTTTGTAATGGTGGTTTATTGTTTCTTAATGTTCCCAGTTTTTTAATGCTAGTATATCAAATATTTCCTTTTGTTTGCATTTATGATGGAAAGTGAAAGTGTTTTAAATTTAACAAGGTCAACATCCTCTACAAAGGCTTTAGTAACAATGTGACTTTGAAAAACAAGTATAATACCTAGGTTTGCCTGCATTGTTGCAAAGGATACTTTAACTTGGACAACAATAAATTACACTTATTATAAGTGCAAGAAGCTTTGGGAAAATTAAATATAGATTCTTTTATTATTATTTAGTTTATTTGTATGCCATTTTTTTCTCTTATTTTTCTTGAAAAAAACTGTGATCCAAAATGAAGGTCAGAATATATTTTTATGTCATGAAATATTTTACAACTGCATCTGTGTTCAAACTGACTGGGCTTCAGAGTCGTCAGATTTAACCTTCTGCCTCTGAATATATAAACACTCTCTGCACGGAAGCTAGAAACTAGACACCATAAACTGAACACCTGAATTCCCCCTGAGTTCAACAAAAAAACCTTTAGAAAAACTGGGTTTTTTTGCGTTTTTTCCCACTCTGCATTACTATATTTTTGCCTGAGCAATTAATAACTATTTATGAGAAAAATATGTGATCATAACAAAATCATCACAAAAATCAAACTGTGCCTTGCAGGTCTATGCTCTTCATGAACCTATGCATGGATGGTTGTTTTTCTGCTTCAGTACCCTCTCAGGGAGCCTTGAAGTGCGCATGCCGCACAAAGGGGCGTCAACATGGACCCATTTATGGAGGGCCATTGTAACACATAATCAAATCAAAGTCCTGTCTAAGTATTGTTTTAGAGATCTGACTACTTCTAGTAGTCTAAGTCAAATGGTACTTTTTTTTATTTGGAAGAACTGAAACTGATGTCACAATCCTTCAAATAAAAGTTGTTTCAAACTCTCCACAAGCAAGATTTTGTTCAAAAATCACTTGGTTTAGGATATCTACAAACAAATAAATGATAAAAAAAGGCCGCTAAAAGCTGCGTTTTAAGATGTATTGGCAACACCGAATAAGTACTGAAATATTTCCAAATCAGGTCTTTGTAATGATGACAAGTATCAATGAGATTATCAATTTTTGTCATATAAGTTTCATTAGTATGAATTGCATTTGGGGTAATTGCTACTACAAGGGAAGACTTTTCTTGCTGTTATGTGAACTTGAAAGCCAGATGTTTAGGTGGCTAGTGAGGATGTAATGGATAGATACATTATTTATAGTTTGAGATAAATCGTTTTTGCACAAGGTGAAGATGTCAGTGTTGTGCACAACATATCTCAAAAGAAGAGTGTGTTTTATTTTACTTGATGAACTTTAATCGAGTGTACTTTTGCTAACATAACATTTGTTTTTACAGTGAATGGTTGTTGGTGAGAGATTTTTAGGGTCGAGCCCTACATGTAGAAGTAAGTTGCAATGTTTCCACTTAAAGACAGGAAGCAGTTATTTGATGACTTTGTGCTGTTTGTTTGAGCTGTGACATCAGTTTACTCTACTCTTGATTTACTCCATTTTATATTCTTTCTAAAAAATGAAAACATAGATACTATCCCCCCACCATTGAGGTTAAAAAACAATGCCATGTCTAACTTTCTTATAGAGATTTTTGTTTTTTCAGTTCATGTTGTAAATAAACAAAACCAGGATTATGTTTATTCACATATAGAATTCACATACAGTGAAGTAGAGGGTATGTATATAAGCACAGAAAATGGGAGAGAAAAAATTAAACAAACAAATGTACAACAGCTGGATGCTGTCTGCCAATACTGATTTTCTTTACCATAAGTAACACTGATACACGAACATGGCCAACTTTACAATGGTAGTACGAATTTATTGACTAAAGTCAAACTATGAGCATGAACAATAGTGGTTCTTCCTTGAATAATGCCACTCCTTATATACACCCAAACTACCATTGCACAAAAACAACAACAAAAGAGAGCTATTTTTGTGTTTGCACAAATATAATAAAGGTTTCTTAAATTCTTTTTTAATGAATCTATGCAGAAAATAGACAACTGCAGTCAAGATTCCTTAAAAACACAAAATACCCCTTTAAATTAGTGTCAAATGAAAAACTTCAAATCTGATACGTCACAACATCGTTCCTCATATTGTACAGCAACATTTAAACCCAGTGCCTGAGCTGTGCTCAAGACAGAGACTCCATTGACTTGACTAGCAAACATGCAACAGAAAAAACATTTAGGATGTATGAGACCTACGTTTTATTCCTTGATCTGGTGATGCCCCCAGGCTGTGCTGCTCTAGGCAGTGAGCCATATAATCTATTTTAAAAACTATCCCTGATCACTGATCAAATTTGTTCAGTTTTAATCTGTGAATTAAATTTGCAACTGGTTCTGTTAATAAAATGCTTTCTTGTCAGTCCACGAATTCTGCATTTGGAAACATGGGGTTCGAGATGTCTGAAAGTCGTTTGGATTGCTTGGTAGCGCGAACTGCCTTACCTATGGTTAACATGTGGAGACAATTCAAATTATATGACGTGTTGTCTTGCCATAATCACCGCACTGAGTGCAACCTGCCAATGAGAGGAGAGACAGAGGAGAGAAAGAGAGATAGGAACATAGGCTTCTGTCAAGGCGCTATAGTTTTTTTTCCCAGTAGCCTTATGCATCCCTACATATTTTCTGGTGGATGAAGTGAATTTAGAAGATTTTTAGAACACCGGGTCTGTTTGTTTTTGTATTATTTATTTATTTATTATTTTTACTCCTCAGTGGATGGTTTGTGAGCAGCAGCAGCAGACGCCCGAGCTTGTAAAGCAGGTGTGAGAGAAAGCGGCGACCGCTCCTCTCCTCCCTGTTTTCCAAGGGGAAATGTCGAGCGAGAAGCCGGTTTCAGCACCACCGGGCACTGCTTCCTCGCTCACGGACACAGAGCAAGACTTGCATCCCCCTCTTCCTCCTCCACCGGCGGGCTCCTCCGCTCAGCCGCCGCCGCAGCAGCAGGTCGCCCCGGGCGCTGGCTCCGGCTCCACCGGGGATAAGATGGTGTCTGCGGCCGGCTCTATGGTTCTCCCGGCCGGTGTGATCAACCCCGCGGTTCCGATTCGGAATATCCAGATGAAATTCGCCGTGCTGGTGGGCCTGATCCAGGTCGGGGAGGTTAGCAACCGGGACATCGTGGAGACGGTGCTGAACCTGGTGAGCTGATGCTGGAGAAAACACAGAGGAAGCCATAGAAAACAGTAGAATCGCTGCGCCCCAACTCGCTATGTTTTATTTACGAAGCTTCCTTCCTTCACTCTCCCCTTTGGGTTGTGTGGCTTTCAGGCGATGATGTCATTTATTTGTTCAGGGGATTTAAACGGTTGCTTAATAACAATTTCTGCTGATAGAAAAGCTTTAGGGAGCGGAATAAATGAGGCTGTATTATTATAGAGGCAGACAGAAGCATGTGACTCCACAAGGGCTTTGAGGGTTGTTCTAATCACCAACCATTGTTGACTAAATGACCGGATTCTTGTATGGTCCTAAGAAAGATACAGATCTATACAGAGAAGATGTGGTGGACACTGGACACTATGCATTGTGGCTATTCTCCTGACCTCGATCTTTAACCCGAAGTGATGCAGTAACCGACAAATAGTTTTGCGCACAACACCGTGACCCAAACGGCTTTAATTCATGCAAAATCACGCATGATGTGTCACCTCTGAAACGCACGCATCCAGGATTATCGGACAAAGGCCTGACTTAGCATTATGCTATCCACCGACATCCGTATGCGTTTATGAGGAAAAAATATGCACAGGCCTATTGTTGCAAGCAAGCAGGCAGGCAGGCAGGCAGGGCCCTGCATCCTGCGCGCAAAGGGAGTGATGTATTGGTAGCTTTGAAGCGTTTAGGGGTTTATTTTACTCTGCCTCACATTGCTGTTATTTATGGAGCTGATATAGGTTGCAACCCCCCCACCCCCTCCCATCTTTACTCTTCCATCAGAGGTTGTGTCGGTAATGCTGCGCCTGTCCAGCACAACACATCAGAGAGGATTTAATCCAGCTGAGGCTACTGAGATGACTAGTGTGTATAGTTACGAAACAGCCAAAATGTACATCAGACATATGTCATGTGGAGCTTTATGAAGGTACAGGATGTCTGTGTAAATTGTTTTAACCTCCTCCATGCATGATGCGGTGGTGGTGAATATATATGGTACAAGAAAGAGGCTCGGATCCTTATTGATTCTCTTGTAAAAGAACAAGTTGAATGATGCAGGCATGTTTTCAGATTTAAGCTTGCTGGAAAGTGACTATTTTGGGGATTTGTGTTGCCATTGGCCTATTTGTTTCTCCCACTGGCTGCCTTGAGCCATCCTGATTTGGGTTGCCTCTTATCTCTCAATCATCTATTGGTGCTGCTCAGTGCAGCAGTGGGGCTTTGCTTGCTCACTCCAATCCTGTCTCCTTCTGGAAGGGACGGAGAGGAGTGATGCTGCATGCACAGGCTGGTTTGGCTTGGCAGAGCAGTGCCATGCATTTAAAAGCAGGTGGAGAGGGGTTGAAGGAGAGTGGGGGAGGAGAGGAGAGATCGAGTAGGAGGAGGAGGAGGTAGGATGCTGCAGTGGCTATGTGCTCAGAAATCACCAGCTGATGCAGCGGAAGAGGAAGGGACTCTGGATTGATCCACATCAGATCAGGGAAAGCTCATCAGAGCATTCAGCTGAAACACATTCTCAAGTATTGTAGGCAAACACCTGCTTTTTTGTCAGTTTTAGGCTGATGCGTTTAATTGCGAATCCCGCTCTGATGTGGCAACACACTCAAGGGCCTGATACCCTGACCAACTAAAGCACTATGTGTTGGTCACACAAAGCTTTACTGGCTAAATCCTGAGTTGAACAATCAGTTCTGGTTGCAGGGCTGCCAATAGCTAAGCCTGTTAGGGAATTCTGTTGCCCAGCTCTTTAATTAAAAGACTTGAAACAAAGAGGTGTAGAGGCAGGAAACCTCAGTGGTCATGCTGCTGGTACAATGAGTCCACAGTGACCCAAAAGCTGATCCATTATTCCTGTCAATGTGGGAGACCACAGCAGCAACATTCCCTGCTCACCGTGGCTGTATTGATCGGATCCCACTGTGCTCTGGGTGAGCAGCTGGTTTGTCAGTTACAGCAATACATCAGAAGATGGTGCATACTGTTTGTTCCAAATGACAGTCTTGCAGATAAGGGAAATGAATGATGCCATAAAAAAATTAAAAGGATTCATTTTTATGCAAATACAACATGCAGTGCATCTAAATAAATATATTCATCTACATACAATGTTTGTCAAGTTCTGACTGCAAGCTGCTAGGCTATAATCTTTAACAAGGCATCACTGTTGTCAAGGCAACGCTACTCTTTGGCTGCCTGCATCCAGACGCTGGACCTCCTGGCATTGTTTTCCACTTCCGGGCTGCTCTGCCACAGCTCTTCTCTCCCTGAAACTCTCAGTGTTTGTTTTTTCTTTTTCGATACGTCGCTCTACTGGTATATGTTACTATTACCAAGGCTTAAACAACTGGGAAATAAGCAGCTAGAATGATCGAAAAAGATGTGCACCAGTAAGCTTCATTGTTTTGAAATGATAAGCGATTAAGCTCGGTTTATAAACAGATGGATGAAAACTTCATGTGGTTTATTATCAGATTTCCCTAAAGGGTTTTCTTCAGCTGATATCTGTTGTTTTTTTAAAGCCATTACATGTAATTCTTACAGTTTTAACTCTTTCTAGCACAACACAAGGTAGCTATGTTTTTCTGCTAGTGATGTAGCGATACATCTAGCTTACAAGACGAGACGATACGCCACACTGGGTCCCCAAGATGCGAGATGAGATTTGAACAATATTTTTTTAGATAACCCACAATCCTTACTTAATTTTTTTTGAGGAATACATAAAAACGTTTTACCAATCCAACTGTGTTTTTTTTAAAAGAATCCATAATCAGTGTAGAACCGATGTTTGTGTCCATGTTTGACAGGTTTGTTTAATTTTAATCAGGACCTCATGCCACAAAAAACAAACAAAAAAACAACACTGAAAATGCTCTCCTTATCAGTTTCACATGAAGAATTCAAATTTCATGAATCCCAAACTGTTTTGAAGAATCTCTGTTTAGTGAAGAATTATCCAGTACAGACTTGACCAATCTAAGTATTTTAGATTTTCAACTAGATATGATCCAAATGTTTCCAGACTTCTAGTAAAAACTGTGAAATAGCTCATTTGTTTATTGCTGATTGGTTACTAGTAAGGCTGGTTACCGGTAAAAACGTATCACGGTTTTAAAAAGTTTTGGTTTAATTACGGCTAAAAAGCTTTCTGTCATACCCCTCTTAGAGTGATGTTGTTTTAACGAAAGGTCGAAGGAAGTGCCACAGAGACTGGACTTTTCTCTGGCTGTATGCAGCAAAGCAGAGCTGCCTCTCCCCCACCTGTTGCTGTGCACTGACAGTTAGAGGAAAGAATGTTACACTTTTTGTGCTTACAAGTAAGACCTGTTTGGCCATTTGGAAATTTTGGCAGTCATGCTGGTTTTGCTTGTATTACTCTATAAAGGGCAAGAAGGCAAAAAGGCATAGTATTCTGTGTAGTCAGGAAGTTTACCTTAAAACAAATACTAAAATTAAGTGTTTATTCAGACTTTTTGCTTAGGTGTAGTAAACTACAAAGCAGATGCTAACTTTCTTCATTTGTCAACTGTTTTGTTTTGTGCAAAAGTACCAAGTCATTTGGAGAAGATTTCAGAAATTTATGTTTCTTTTCTCACTTTGAGTTCTGAGAATTGAATTAATTAGAGCAGCTGTGAGATGAATGAAAAGAAGATCTTTAGTTATCTTTTTACCTAGAAATACGCAACACTTTTCTACTTTCAAGCTTCAGACCTCTCATTTTATTGTTGACATGGAGATATTAATTTGATGACTTCGTAGTTCTGTTCAAGGCCAAACGCTTAGATTAAGATGACATATTAGAAGGTGGAGTACTTCATGGTGTGGTGATGGACCAATTTACAGTTTGTGTCATCCCTTTGGAAGACATTCCTTTTTTTCCTGCTCACTGACTAGATAATGGTCAGTCGCTTCAGTTCACAGCCTTTCCTTACTTGACACGTTGCGATGCTTCCTATTGTTACAGAGGGAAGCCAGCTGAGCAGCGGTGTTTGTTGACAAAAGGGTTGGCATGTTTGAGTTCTCTATCTGAAGAATGCTGTCTTTTATGCAAAGACTTGGGACATATTTCGGATACATCTGCAGTCGGCCTTGTCAGTCTGAGAGAGCCTTCCAACGACACCAAGTGTGCTTATTTATAGGCAGCTTTATCTAGCTGCGCTGCTTTTTTTAGGATCGAAAGCAAAAGTTTGTGTTGGGTAGAAATTGACTGAGTCCTCGTGACAGATTTTTGTGTATTTTTCTTATATCCTTTTTCGATAGATGAATGTGTTCTTGCTCTCTCTGTCCTCACTTGAGCCCATTTAGAGGTCCCAGTAAATCTCTGCCAGCAAGCGTTTCATTATCCTTGTTCTGGCGCTGTAATATTACAAAGGTCTTGATTCCATGGTGACTTCTCAGACTAGATGAATAAATCCTGGAACACACAGACTCTCCAAATTATCACGATAAATAGAAACGAAATGAAAACAAGAAGGCAGGGTGTTAAAAGAAAGATATGTTATTGGGTTGTCATCTGCTCAACGATGCGTGACACTTTGCTGTGCTGAGGTGTAACTTGCAAGATTCCAAAGAAACCTGTCAGCCATTTTCAAAATCTGTTCTGTGGCAGGCACCCCAGGGTGGTCTGAATAACTCCACAAAACAGAGTGCAATCAAAGTGTTTCTCAGGCTTGCCCTGTGGCTGCAGACCTAAAGCATGACACCTATTTCCTGCAGCGCCTATAATCTCCTCGAATGTCTACATAGAGGGAAACAGTGTGACGTTGTGCGCCCGGGTAATCGAGCAGATAATAGACTTAAATCTCTGATTAAATTATGTGTTGCTATAGTGTGTGATGAAATAATCTTTTATGTTAATGTAACAGGTTTTCAAAATAGGAAATAATTTTTAGTTACATGTTCTGTATTTATTCATTTATATGGCTGAAATTGTTCAGTAATTTAGAGTACCAACTATGTACCAGAGTGTTAATCTCACAGACTGCATAAAATTTCATTGATGAGGCACAATCCAGTGAAATTGCACTTTTTTAAAAATTTACTCATAACTTATGCTATAATTTGATCTCATTAGCTCATAAAACCATTCAAAGCTCTATCTTATGTGTCACAGAAAGTACATCTGGGAGAAATTGGTTCAGTTTGCAAGGGAAAGAAGTCACGATTTCACGTAGAAGATGCACTAAATGTGATAGGGGATCAAACATCTTTATGGAGACAACCTTTTAATGCATTTAAGGCTGAAATAAGATATTAAAACAGCTTGATTATAGAAGATACCATAATCACAATTGTTTTGGTTTATATTCAAATGAACATCATGATTGATCTTGAGCTTGAAAACTCATTAAATGCATTAGTGAGTATTCCTGCAAAGCAGAATTTGGCCAAATAATTTAAAAAATAACAGTTGTTGTGCTGTTTAAATGGTTTTTGTGATCAAATTAATCGCAACACAAAATTGAAATCAAAATTCAAATAATTGCGTAGCTCTGAATTAACTGGGGTCTGAAAGAATATTAGCAATAAGAGAATGTCTCCTTTTTCGCTTTATGACTGATTAGGGATGGCTGACGGTGTTTTCTGAAACCATTCCAGGGGAAAGTGTTGCATCCAGCTGATGAGCAGTCCGCAGCAGCGTTTGGGGGAGTGGCAGTTCTGCACTGCTCTAGTTTCCTTTCAGCTTGAGAAAACCACAGTGTGACACAACATTTTGGCTATTTTGAAACTGTAATTGTTTAAAACCTCAGTACGCTTTGACGAGGTAACCACCACGTCTACATCTGACAATGTCCAAATAATCAGAATTTATAATTTTAGGAGGGCTTTCATAACATAAAAACATAGAAATGTAATATCTACAGTTGTGCTTTTCAAAATGTCATGTTTTGGCTACAAAAACTCTAGATGATTTTATGATTACCTACCACAAAACTTGGGGAACCCCTGCAGATCTTTGTGATCGAAAAGCTCAAACTGTGTTAATTTTTTATAGATGAGGCAAACATGAACAGCTTTGTTTACATATTTTCTTTTCTATGTAATGAAGCAATGGAAAGTCCCATTCACTTTCAGATAATTCGAGCTTTAAATTTGCCATATTTCTGTTAAAGTCTGACTTGATTTTTATAAATCAGCAGAAAAGCTATTGTAGCATGATGAAGGGAAGGAGCAAACTTGACCTTCAGGCTAATTTCACTGCAAACAAAAAAATATACAAAAAAAACATATCTAAAGATAATCAGATAATTCAACAAATATCTCAAAAAGACAATCCACATTTACGTTATCCATCCTGAATCTCCATTAAAATAAAGGATTTGCTGCAGTTTGCCCCTGGAGTCTGTAGTCGGTGAATAATCTTAGAAAACAGTTAAAGCAGTGCTGCTCTTGACCCAAGGGACAAAAGGAAATGTTTTAACGTAGACCGACCTGCCACTTAAACTGCCTACACACACATACACTGTTTCATTTTCTCCCTTTCACTTTCACATCTATCTATGAAGAAATGGAGGACAGAGGGTGTGGCTTCTGCTGCAAGGTCATGAATGACTCTGCTATCTATCACACAGCTGGGCTGTCCTGGCCCCTGTGTGAGCCATTCGGAGTGAGAGAGACAGACAACGTGATAGAAGGAAGAAAAAGGACGATGGGTTAGTGTCTCTTATCATAACTGTCTATAGCAGTACCGGGAGGAAGACTGTGATCCCTCAGGAAGGGAAATTATGAGGAGGAGAATTCAGAGGGAAAAGTCTCTGATTGTCCCTCAGGTGCTATTTCCCTTCTGAAGTGTGGCACAGGTCCAGCTGTATGATGTTCTGTGGGGGTCTGATGAGCTTGGGGCCCCCCTGTGGAGCCTCATCACACTGTAGGTATCTCTGCTTACCCTTTTTCTGCTCCTGGCGACAGGGCAGCAAGATACAGCAGGAGTCTCATGGAGACGGTGCGCACAGTTTCTAAACAAATCACAAAGGACATTAGTGAAACCTTGACATGCTGAGATATAATTGGACATTTTTCCCCTCATCATCAGTTACCTTTCATGAAGGAGTTTGAGCTTCTAGCTTGTTAGCATAGCATGCATCTGTGAAACCAAGGTCTGTAGTTGCAGCTTAAATGCACTGAGGCTTGTTGGATAAATCAAGAAACATATTTCCCCCCACTAATACCTATTAAAGCACCCAATTAAAAACAGAAATCTCAAGTTGTCCCCTAAACTGCACACTCTGTCACTCCCAAATCCTCTTAATAGCAGCTTTTTTTGATCTGCTTTTGAAGCAGAATGATTCCTCTGAAGGTGGAATGCTGATTGCTGCTGTTCTTTTTGACTCGAATTATACTCCAATTTTCCTGCACATGTGAGAAGCCCTGCGTACTTTATGTCCTAAAGCGCCTAAATTCTGCTCTGCTTTTCTAAATTCCTCTTCATCCTCTTGTTAGCTTCCAATTCCAGATGGTCGGATTTGTTTCCAAGGATAAGCCATGTGAGATTTTAAGTGAGGTCTCCCGTCTGGAAGTGAGAAATGAACGTAAAGTGTCCCATCCTTGCTTGACGACAGCTTTGCTACCTCTCTCCGTTCCTTTATTCTCTCAAAGCACATATACGTCCTCCTCACCCCTGAGCATAATCTGGTCCCTCAGTCCCTGACTTTCGAGCTGGGTGAAGCCGCTGGTGAATGATCCCTATTATGGCGAGGTAATGGAGGTCTCTGCAGTGTCATCACTCTCTGGTTTCTCAGCCTCTACCACTTTCTCGTTTCCCGCGTTTACAAAAAGCCTGTTGATGGACCCATATGGCTGCCATCACCTTTTACCTCTGTGGTAGAGCTCCTGTAACCGAGGTTGGAGAGTTGAAGAGAGAGACGGGGGAAGATGAAACAAGGCTTACAGGCCAAGAACTGTGGAACCGAGTGCAACGGCTTAAATGACTAATTTTTAGATTCACACTTCATGCAAATTTTTTGATTAACAATATGTTTTCAGGGTCTTTATATCACAGGTTTTCAGTCCTGGTACTCAGGACCCACTGTCCTTCATATTTTAGCTGACTCTCTGCTCCAGCACACCAGTACTGCAAAAGACTATTAATTACCCATTTATTTAAGTCAGGTGTGTGGAGGCCCTGAAATGCCTAAAACATGCAGGACAGTGGGTCCTGAGGAGCAGGATTTAAAACATCTGCTGTAAACCACACTGAAAACTCATATTTTTACATCTGCCAAAATTTAGGTTTAAATTTAATCAGAGTTGAACCAGACATTTAGGAGTTCTGCATGGAACTGGGTTTTCAATATTTATTTAAATGAAATATTTTTCATTTAAATAAATCTGGCTGGTATGAGATTCTCTCAGCATCTTCAGTAAAATATACTGTGGCTTCATTGTATTAACAAATAAGATAAAAAAAGATAAAAAAACATGATCCAATTCTTTAATGGACTTTCGATAACTGTTATTCTTTTCATTTGAACAAAATAGGACTGTTATTTAAAACAAATGAGTTGAAATCAGTTAATTTAATTACTAATTTAATTACTGATATAAACTATCAGTAATTTGCACAACATCAGTGTAGCTAACGGTCGTTAGCAAAAGCTAGCGGCTCAATTAAATGCCGTTGAGTCTTCACTTGGAATTCATTTTTTAAGAGGATACAGACAGTTCACATCACAAATAGACGAGTATTCATGATGATACAGAATATGTAGGAATCTTAGAGTTATAAAATAATGCATTATATTAAGATGCTCACGTGCATATTTTTTGAATTTCTCGCAGATGACTTGTTGACCCTTTTCTTTACATAAGATTTTAAGCATAAACCGGGATGAGATGCTTATGTTCTTTTATGCTGTGAAACAGAAGAAGCACAAATATAGTTGACAGTAATATTGTTGCATATAACAAGTGTATTAAAAAAATGAAATATAACAGCTTTTTGCACCACCATGAGCAAAAGGCAGCAACCATGTAGCTTGGTTGTTGGCCATCATCAAAAACCTATTCTGTTTCTTGTTCTAACAAAATAAGAGGCTTTTGTGGTGCTACAGAATATGTTTAAAGCTCAACTTTAAAACCGTGGGAAGATTTAAGATGCTAACATTAATATATTTAAATGTTTTTGCTGATTGCATGTTGACTATGCTGGTAGGTGATTCTTACGGTATGATAACGTTGAGTAAAACTACAATAGTTTTATGTTGTGACAGCATAAACACAGATTAAAACACATAACACAATCTAATTGCTTTCAGTTTTAGCTACTGCTGCTACAATAACATAATGATTACGCCACAAAAATGTTATCCATAACATTTATTTGTTGTTATTTTGATACATAGACTTAATCCAAATAGAGAATGCACACCTGCCAAATATAGTAGGAGTTTTCATGTGCTTATTGTGTACAATATTAACCTTTTTGCTGTTATGCTCTTTATAGAGAAACATACTATAAGTAATGTATAACAATCTGATATTAGCTGGCTAATCTCAAGTAGCTAAACAGTTGAAATTGTCTTTCTTGTAAGTGAGGAAAAAGTGTAGTAGTTTTTTTTTCAGTAGTGCACAGCAACATGGAGTTAAGCACAGGGCTATACTACTTTATGTTCCATACAGTCAGAGAAAACTTTGATCATTTCATTCACACTGCATTTTAGATATAAAAAACAATAAAGAGTGAAACTTGCATTTCCAAATGATACTAATAAAAATGTTAAGGATTGGATTGTTACATTTTTAGAGTGAGATTATACACCTAATTAATATGCTGATTCTTATAAAGTGTACTATCTTCCTCTTTTGTCATTGTTTCTTTATTGTGACTGTCTGCTTCATGCCATTGTGTCTGGCTCTTTTATGTGTCTGAGTGTGTTTTTTGGAAAGTGCATTTTGAATGGTTGTGATTGTGATAGGCTGGGGCTGTATGGAATCTTCACACACAGCATTTGGATCAAAACCAGTGCTCAGGCACTGATGCGGCTTTGTACACATCACTCTGGTTTGCGTGTGTATGTGTGTGTTTCTTCCTGTCTGGCAGCCCGAAGCAACAGAAATATTCATATTCTAACAAGCTGCTTTGTTGGAGTCACCTGATGTTTTTGTGGCGCCGAGCGTGTTGATAAATGAGCGTTCTTGCAAAACCATAGCTTTAGTCTCCTCTATCCACTTTCATCTGTGCATTTTCTCTGGCAGCACACTTCTACTCATATATAAGAATGCAGAAAAGAGAAAAAAGCACATACTTCTCTCCTTCTTGTAGCCCACATCATTGCCTGGCAGGGGTGATTTTATATTCATGCTGGCCTACTTTGCCTCCCTCCCTTGGCTCTGCACACACATACACCACACATCTGCTGTACTGGAAGTATAACTGACTGTGGTAGCTATTCATCATGCTGCTTGCTGCAGTGGCCGAAGGTTGATTATAGCCAACTTTGTAGTGTGTGTTTGTACCTGGGGAACTTTAGTATTCCACATTAGACAGCCAGAGTTTTCCAGCGCTTCTCATGCATCTCCCTGCAGCCTGGAAAACACTGTCAGTGGTTGTAACAAGTCATTTAACACCGTATTAGGCTGGTTAGGACATATACACTCACACGCCACAACATTTCCTACGTCTCCGTCCTTCCATCTTTACTCTGCGTGGAGGGAAAAATAAACCTTAACTAGGTGAGAGCTATGTTACCCAAAGGATTTATTTTAATAAAGCCACATTAGTAAAAACTGAAAGATGTGGATGGGATATAAAATTAGATTAGTAAAAATGTTTGAATATGTGAAGCTGCCTGGGTTGCTCAGCAGCAGTGTTTTTATCCACTTGATAAACAAAGGGCTATGGTTTGTATCAGTAAGGGATGCAACAATGGTTTTGTTATCTGTTCTGACAATAACATTCTCTATTAGGGCTGGATGTCAGTTGACTGTTGCGAACAACTGATATTAAATCATTTTATACCGATCTTTAATGTCATCAATAATCTCACAGAACATGCTGTGAAATAAGTTTAGACTGGAAGTGTTTTTGCTGTTTTACTTTCAACAAAAAACAAGTGGTACATTCCTTTAATTCTCTGGCAAAAACAAGTTGTTAAAATTAAGAAAATTGCCAGAAAAGAATGTTTGGGTTGTATGTACTAAATAAAAAAATGACTTATTGAAAAGATGATAGCCAGATGAGAAACAATCCTCTTAAATTTTTATTTGTTTGGCTGCAGAGCCCACAACTGGATAACTAAAGGATGTTAGCAACAGCGAACTACCATGTACCCTATGGTTATTGGGAACAGCTAAAAAATAATGGGTGTCACGGCAGACAGAAAACATGATTTGGTACATACCTTTAAATTGTCAGTGTTCTAGCATTTTGAAGACGTGCCACTAAAAACACCAATATAAAACTGATTGGATTAATTTATTAAGTTATTTAAATCATTATAAAACCATAAAAGCCCCTAAAATGGTTAAGGTTGATCTTGAGGAATTTCTGAAGAAAGCTGTCTTGATATTTGATAGTAAAAATGTTTACATCACTTTGGAGTTGTTTTGCTATTTAGACAATCCATTATACAAGTTGTACTTGAATGCACCATAGGAGTGCACCTGGAGGGGAAACACTGTTTCTGACAGACTCCTCTCAGCACTGTGCCAGTGGTTGTATGCCTGCTGCTATAATTGGTATTTTGGGCCTGGAGAATGGTTCAAGCAGATTGGTTTGCAATTTAGCTTATTTTTCTCCATACAGATAATGTTTACATCCGGCTTGACATTGTTTCAGCTGAGTAATTAATTTCAGTGTAGACTGAGCTATGTACCTTCTCACCGTTGAAAAAAATCAACATATTGCTTTTCTTCAGTGCAGCTTTCTTTTTCCATCATCAGTGTAGTTGAATGAAGAACCTTAAATTTCCCAAATTCTGCACTTTAGTTCTGCACATAAATGTTCTGCATCTTTACTACATTAAAATAACGTTTAATTCCTCCTCCATCCAAATTGCTGTGCCCTTCTCCTGCCTTGACACCATAAGAAGCAGAGCATTGAGGTGCTTTGTTTGCTGACTTTGGATTTTATGCCAACAGGAGATTCCAAACACTAGTTTTCTCACTCTGTTCAGTTCCAGGCTTAAAACAAGATGGCATACTCTGCACTTGTGGGGCTCCATTTTATTTAGTATTTAATTGTAATTATGTTGTTTTATTGCTTTGTTTCTACAGTGGGTGTTTCGAAAGGCAATTATGGATAGAAGGTATTATTATTCGTTCAGTGCGTGTCAGGAACTGCTATGACTGCACGTGCGGTTACATCCCTACTAGCAGTCATACAAGCAGGAGCTGTTGTCTTCAGTTAAAAAATAAATTTTGCTAAGCTATAGAGCTAACTACCATGTAGCTAATGTTTCCTGGCAACCAATTACTACCATGTCGTTAACACTGTCCTGCTGCGTTGTGACTGGGTATGTCACTTTTCTGTGACGTCACCATCTTGTTTTACTTTTTTCATAATAGGGATCAACTGACCATCCTGGAATGAAATTTCAGTGCTCTATGAACACCCTCCCAAATGGAAAAGCTTTATATATGATGTGTGAAACCTGTGGCACTCATGTGGCAGTATTTTTCACCATTACAAAAAAATCTATGGCAGAGTGGTTTATGCAGTGATCAAATACAGGGGTTGGACAATGAAACTGAAACACCTGGTTTTAGACCACAATAATTTATTAGTATGGTGTACGGCCTCCTTTTGCGGCCAATACAGCGTCAATTCGTCTTGGGAATGACATATACAAGTCCTGCACAGTGGTCAGAGGGATTTTAAGCCATTCTTCTTGCAGGATAGTGGCCAGGTCACTACGTGATACTGGTGAAGGGAAACATTTCCTGACTCGCTCCTCCAAACCACCCCAAAGTGGCTCAATAATATTTAGATCTGGTGACTGTGCAGGCAATGGGAGATGTTCAACTTCACTTTCATGTTCATCGAACCAATCTTTCACCAGTCTTGCTGTGTGTATTGGTGCATTGTCATCCTGATACACGGCACCGCCTTCAGGATACAATTTTTTGAACCATTGGATGCTTTATGGTCCTCAAGAATGGTTCGGTAGTCCCTTGGCAGTGACGCGCCCATCTAGCACAAGCATTGGGCCAAGGGAATGCCATGATATGGCAGCCCAAACCATCACTGATCCACCCCCATGCTTCACTCTGGGCATGCAAAAAGTCTGGGGGGTACGCTTCTTTGGGGCTTCTCCACACCGTAACTCTCCCGGATGTGGGGAAAAGTAAAAGGTGGACTCATCAGAGAACAATACATGTTCACATTGTCCACAGCCCAAGATTTGCGCCCCTTGCACCATTGAAACCGACGTTTGGCATTAGTATGAGTGACCAAAGGTTTGGCTATAGCAGCCCGCCGTGTATATTGACCCTGTGGAGCTCCCGACGGACAGTTCTGGTGGAAACAGGAGAGTTGAGGTGCATATTTAATTCTGCCGTGATTTGGGCAGCCGTGGGTTTTATGTTTTTTGGATAATATCCGGGTTAGCACCTGAACATCCCTTTTGAGGGCCAGCTTCCTCTTGCGTCCACAGTTAATCCTGTTGGATGTGGTTCGTCCTTCTTGGTGGTATGCTGACATTACCCTGGATACCGTGGCTCTTGATACATCACAAAGACTTGCTGTCTTGGTCACAGATACGCCAGCAAGACGTGCACCAACAATTTGTCCTCTTTTGAAAATCTTGGTATGTCAACCATAATGTTGTGTGCATTTCAATATTTTGAGGGAAAACGTGCTCTTACCCTGCTAATTGAACCTTCACACTCTGCTCTTACTGGTGCAATGTGCAATCAATGAAGACTGGCTACCAGGCTGGTCCAATTTAGCCATGAAACCTCCCACACTAAAATGACAGGTGTTTCAGTTTCATTGTCTAACCCCTGTACAGTGTTGCATGTGTGGAAATGTAGTGTGGGAGAGATTGTTTGTTTTGTAATCATGTCTTACAACACACTTAAAAGGAAAGGGTGATACACAATAGTGTGACAGAGGTATAAGGATCAATGGTTGTTTTTATTCAGAACATATTGCTTTAAAAATCCTGTTACCTTGAATGAATGTTGTACCAATCAGAAATGGTTAGCGTCTCATTTTTAAAAAAGTCAATCAAAAGTTTTAAGTTTCAGAAAAATTGCATTAAAGCTATGATAGGTAATCTTTTATTTGGATGTTACTATACAAAATAATCATCGAATGATTGGCCAGTTGTATAGTACAGCAGGCAATCGATCTTTTGGAGACACTTTGTAGGATATGTGTTGCACTACCAACTTCTTTGATATTATCCAATAGATTTTGTTCATAATTCTTTCCGTGTAAGATCCTTCCTCTATGTCTGCTAGCAGCACAATGAAGATTAATATCTTACAGCACATTTCCAGATTATACTCTTGTTCTTCCCGCAAGCTTTTTCACTTTGAGAAAGTTTGAGTACCTGTCACTGGTGGTGACTCATTGTGGTGAAACTACTGTCTAGAGAATATGTATGCAGGGTCTCTCAGTCTATTAATCGTCTGATGACATGAATCTGTTCTATCTTACAGACAAGACACTAAGTGATAAAAACGTGAGTTGGATTAATTTAGCTTGGTGTTTAATTGTAGATATGATGGTCTTCCAACTAAGTAACTGGATTCTGGAGGAATGTTTGCCTTTGAAGCTACTACATATTTTTAACAGCATTATAGTTTTTTAGAACACTCTCAGTCATCCTCTACCTGCATCGCTGGAGTTATTTCTCCAAATGTCTGGCATTCCTTGGGAAGAGACTGTAAGCTCTCAAGGCCACATGTGCAAGCTGACAAAGTGCAGTGATATTTGAGAATGGACTGTGTTGAAATGACCTTTTCTTACAAAATTGTTTTTCAAAAGAGAGTTTGACATTTGACATTATTATCATCTGGGTGCCGGAATTTATTTAAAAAAAAAATTATCTTCAAGATAGTCTCCACTGAAAAGTTTACGTTGGTGTATAATACTGTTGATGAGGCAAACTTTCTGCTGTAAAAGATTTGAAGCTGATGTCTAAAAAAGGAGCAATAACCACCCATCACAGCTGCAGCTCTTTAGATTCTCTTCAAGGTTGAATTTTAAAAGCACACATTTCAGACGATTGCCACAATATTCTTGTTGTGTCTGCTTTACTTCAAACACCACGAGTCTTAAACCGGTCATCTGTGCTGGTTTCCAGTCAAGTGATGGGTTTAGGGAATGATGAAAAACTAGAAAAGTAGATGAAGTTGTTGGCTGGCCAGAGTTCAGATTACTTTTAAAGCAGGTATTCCCAATTCACGAGGCTTTTTTTCACATCCAAGTCAAGCCTTGGGTCTTTGAGGGTCGAGTCCACATAAAGTCTCGAGTCTTTGAGTGTTAAGTCTTAGACATGTCCCAAGTCAAAACTTAGATTTTTCACTTCAAGTCATGACACAATTCTCTAATGAGTGAAATTACATATCACATTGAATGCATGCCCTCTAGATTGTCTATAACACTGTGATGCTGTAGGCAATAAATTCAAATCATTTTCCTTTGGCCAAATTTAACTCCTGGACATTTAACGGCCTTGAGTCTTTTTCATAACATTTTATTCAACATGTAAAAAAAAAAACCCAAAAAACCATCTTTTATTTATTTACTGCTTTACTTTTTATTTTGAACGTCACTGAGGTCTAAGTATAAATATGCATTTATAATAAAAACAAAGATCTGAAGCGATTAGAAGTAATTTAATATAGAGTTACGAGACCTTAATGTGGTCATTATTGTGATGCTATGGCAAACTTAAACAGATTGCTATGAACTATTAATAGCCTATAGGCCTTGAACGTCCCCTGATTGATTAATCAAACGCACCGTTTAGCAGAATATGCACATCTCTGTCGGAGCTACTGTCTGAGCCTTACTTACTGGAAATGCTTGCTTGATGGAAGCTTTAAATAAAAACAGACCAACTTGAAAGCTGACGTTAACTGTTTTTGCTGGCATGTACTTTATATGAGGTGTGTAACGTTAACATGACAGTCATTTGTACACAAGAAACTCAGAAGGTACAATATTTATTAGTTAGTCTAATGATTTAAAAACCCGATCAGTACATTTCAAGGTACTCTGTTTTTGATCAGTCCTCAAGTCAAAGCATCCTTATACAACTTCATGGACTCTGTGGGAGGAAGAACTCGAGGCTTATTTTGTGGGCTTAAACAAGGCTTTCAGTACTTGTCTGCAGGGTTTGATAAATGTAGTTATCCAAATGTGAATCCCAATCTTTGGTTAATTGAGACTACTTTTGCTTCTTTAGAGAGAATTGTTCTGTCTCCTGCGCTCACACTGATTTTTCTCCAATCATGTTTATTCACTGTGTGTGGTCCTTGTACAGTAAGTCATGCATGCTCAGTAAACCCTTCTGCCTTATTCCCCGTGTGTCTGTGTGCCTGTGCTCCGATTTGTGTGTTTCTTTCCCAACCCTGTCTCATGATGATGGATTACTGAGACCCGTTGGAACTGCTTGCCGCCTCTCTTATCCTCCATCAACTGTGGCTCAGTGAAACAGCTCTCTCCATTGTTTCAGTGAACAGGGGAACGGACACACACGGACGGACATGCACGCGCAAGTCTGTCTCTCAAATAGACAAAACAAACAGATTAGTGGTCCTGAATTGCCACCAGCTTGGCTTGAGTCAGGTCTGCAGGGCTTATCTGGAGACCTTCGGCCTTAGCATCAGCTGGTCTACACCTCCCTCTTTTATATTTGCTGTATTTATATTTACAAGTAGGCAGTGTTTGTGGTGCTATGATTGGTGTGACATGCAGTCACAGGCACACAGTTACCTAAAAAAGAGTGCAAGAAGTTGTAAATATTTTTTTTTAGATCACTTTTAATATTATCACAATATTACCACTAACTAAAGTGCTCATGATAAGCCTAGAGTCCCTCGGTTTTTGAGTTACTGACAGAAAGCCCGTCAGAAAATTGCTCGGTAAAACAAAGCAAAAAAAAAAAACTGGTCCTCTGGTTTTTAAACTTCTGGTTTGGGTGCCAAACAAAGCTTGGAAAATTCTGTTTTTTATTTTTACAAACATACTTTCTTTACTGTATCTAGTGCACAATAATCTATTCATGATATTACAAGTCTATGAGCAAGATTTCCGTAAAAGGGTAAATGTTTTCTACTCAAATGTCCACGCTGTTATAAACAAGGCTGGAATCTTAAGGTCAAAGGTCCTAAGGTCTCATATTGGCCAGTAATTTGCTTTGCGTTAGCAGTTGTAAACTTAAGTCACTGCATGTATTCCTGGGGAATGCAGAACCTTTACCATAAATCTGAGATTTTCAAAATCCTGCTAAGATTTCAAAATGCGGCATGTTTTATAAGAAACAGAGATTGAAAGCTAAAATGGATTTAAACAGATCAACTTTGCTGTAATATGTTCAGCCTTCCTGTTATCTGCCAAAGTATTGCTCCCTGTTTAAAAGAAGCAGCCTGAATGAACACCAGATGTGAAATTAACATGTGTTCCTCCTCAGCCTTCATTTTAACCAACACAGTAGTGAAAATTGCAAAGTTTTAGTCTTCCCTCAGTAAAAACCTACACACTGAATAGTGTTATTAGAGCGTATACATGGTGCATTCACTGAAAAAGATTTGTGTCTTTTAGGCTGGTCCTCAGCCAGGCAAGTGGAGCTGAAAACTGACTTATTCAGAGTAGCATGATCTTACCTTTGCTTTTTGACAGAACAAGGTAAAAATCAGAGAAGTTGTTGTTCACGGTTCACAACCTATTCTTTAAGTTATTCAGTCAGTTATTGTTGCCATCATGTATATTCTGTAGTGCAAAAACAAAACCAAAGAGCAAAGTGTACCGGAGTCAAATTCCTTGTTTGTATGTACAAACTTGGCAATAAAGCTGATTCTGATTCTGATTCTGATTCTGATCATGATCCAGATATAGGTTTCGATTTTTTTGGGAACGATGAGTTCAGGAACTTTGTGTTTAAAATCCTCTCAACATCATTCATGCTTGACAACAGTGTAGTTTTCCTTAGACAAAATGCACCAAGAGACACCACTTAAAATGACGTTCCCTTTGCTGTCTGTGTCCAAGAATATTCCTGCACGTCTCATTTGTTTCCTGCTGTCCTTCTAAGGGTGAGCTCTCAATCATAAACTCCCTTTTTGCTGCCTTGCTGATATCGTCTTGGTTTTCCTCTTTGTTCTTTTTTTTGTCCCTATCTCACCACTTTAGAGGTTTTCTCTATCTCCCTTTCTTTCGTCGTACCCCAGACTGTTTGTGCCCTGGTAAAGAAAAGTGCTTTTTAATGATAACTCTCTCATTCGCACATAAATCATAATGGTTTCTGTTCTGCTAAGGTCGAGTTCTTTTACTAGTGAAGAGTAGCTGTTTCTGAATGTTTCTTTTATATTTCCTCTAAATCTGGTGGGTTGAGTCTGTGACAAAAATACTCTAGTGCTTGTTCAGTGATTGGAATATTTAGCTAGAGATGTTCTGATCCTGTCTGAATTTAGATCTCTGCTGCTACCAAAATTTTGTTTACCTAAACATTTAGTGTTAATTTAGGCGTAGGGTTTTATAATCTAATATAAAACACCACAGTTAATGTTTGCCCTTTAGCTGTATTTATATTTAAAAGTTTGATAATTATATGATATGCATCATAATGATTCTTTTATGCCTATATTTGCATTCTTGTCAACTGAAGAGCTGCGAAATATATACTAGTACCTTAATTTGGCTGTAATCTGTTGATTAAGTGGTTTGAATAAGTTGATTAAGTCTTTTAGAAACTGGAAAACTATAGAATTTGATTTGACCATTTTCCAGGTCTGGACATATATGCAAAAACAATAACTTAACATGGAAAATCTCTATTTTTCAGACTTTACTTCTTTTTAAGAACACTTTTTTTTACATGGCTTTATGTTTAAATGTCTTTTAATTTTGGTTTGCCACAGTTTAGTTTGTTATTTCCAGCTCATTGAACCAGAAAACAGATTTCCTCTGGCCTCAAAATACTTTTACACCTGGATTTTAAATTAGTCTCTGCATTTTTGAATTGGGTAAATTTTAGTTTTTTTGGATTTCTTTTGGACATTACGGATCAGATCAGAAACTGTGCATTGCAGTATTTAAGTCTTGGATAATCCTGTGCAGATTTTTATGTATTAGAGATTGTTTGTCCAGAGGCAAATAACAGTAAAATAGCAGAAGCCAGCTTCAGTATTGCATTGCTCCATGTTTTTTTTTTTTTTTTGGGAGGGGGGTGTGATAAAACCAAACTAGGTGAATGTGTTGTTCTCAAATTTCTTTAATGTCATAAGAAAAATGAAAATTTAGAAAATGTATCTGTAAAGCTATAAAATTTTGAAATGCAAATGTCTTTGGAACCCTTTGTTTAGCAAGTCTTCTCCTGTTCGTTAATCACATTATACTGCATGAGGATGTATTTCAAAAGTAAGCTGCTATTTAGAAAAACAAAGTCAAAAACTTGATAGTGACAATTTTAGCTTTGATTAGCAATTAGCATCGATAGCATCCCTAACTACACCAGCAGTCTCTCTGTGTATTTCCTAAACGTTATAAGAATATATTTAAGCAGCTTTTTGTTATCCAGTTAGTGTTCCTGTTAACCTTTCTGTTTATTGTCAAAATTTGCACATCATACATGCAGAATGGTATTCTTTCTATCCACAATGAACATTTCAATTGCCTTTCTTGTTTGGAGTGTTTGGGCTGCAGCTGCACCTATCCACAAACGCATTCTTCCTTTCTAGAATAAACATCATGGATAGCTGAAATCAAATCTTACTTATCATATCAGATATTTATGATTCAAATGAAAATTAGTGATGAAAATTATTTTCAAAGTAACTATAAAAATTGCTTGCCATACTTGCTAGCTGGTCAAACGGGGCAGCGTCTTGTTATAGAACCCAAATGGGCACCTGTTCTACCTGTATGCTGTTTCACAGGCACCTGGGACTGTTTTAAGAAGTGCAGTTAGAAAGTGAATCAAAACAAATAAAGGTGTGATATTTTTCAGCTTTGCTGACTCAAATGAAATGAGACCCCATAGATTGTCGTAGTGTTGTTGCACAGTTAAATATCTCCAAAGAAGGGCATGCTGATCAGCAGACTAAGGACATGGCATCTTTTTGTATTCAGTTTCTTATGTATCAGAAGTGGGTGCTTATGAGATCAGCAACATGGGAGCTATTGCTGCGACCTTTACTCCGTTTTTCATCACATAGATTTTACCACTGTCTTAGAGCTTAAATGTTTAGCTGTGTTTTCTCCTGGAGGAAGCAGGGAAAGGAGCTCCTGTGGCCATTAATACTTTAACTTTTCTTTGACATAGAAAGTAAAATGGCGACTACATCCAGATGTTTCTTTATCCGAAAAGGCAAACACAAATCGATGTTCAGAGGTACATTCCCTATGACGTAGACGGACAGGAATAAAAAGGAATGCTGATGTTTGAGAGCAAGTTAAAAAGTTCAGGAAAGCTTCTGTATCTGCAACTGTGAAGTAGTTAACCTCCTGGACGGCATAAGCTAATGCAATCTGTTTAAGTATTCGGTCCACAGACAGCTCAATGATGGGGTTCCGTCGGTCAGAGTTGTCAAGTCAAAATGCACTTCTCAAGTGTGAAGTTTTGAACAAAGCTTTGCTTCGTTCTAATCAAGCAACACACAGTTCTACTGTGGTACGAATTAACACAGAAAAATTTTAATTATCTGATGGCTAAGTCGGCTACCTAATAATGAAGCAAAATCCTACTGCCATAGTTTATCACAAATGGAAATATTCTGCAAAATTGCCAGAAAGACAGAATTTGTACAGGGCTGTTGCTGAACACATTTACATGGATCAGATCCTTGTAAACTCTGCAAAAAATGTCTTGTATGTACCAGATCCATGTTTGTTTTGAAACACAACTTATTTTAGTATAGAATGATCGTTAATTGTCCCTCGGTAGTTAAATTTATTCATATCATAAAATTGACAGGCAATTGACCGGCAAATGGAAGCATACAGTGCCACACTAAAGATGACCAACTATAATAATTAAAATAATTACACAACGAAATCAAAGGTACATATTTCCATAAAGGATATTAACACTTATTCCAAGTGTTATCTTGTGTACTGTTTTACCAAACACAAACATACAGCAAATAACGCAAAACTGGAGAGTAGTAGGAGAAAATAGCAGAGTGAGGGAAAGTGGTTATTATGTCCTACAGCAGCCTAAAGCTATAGCAGCGTAACTAAAGAGATAGCTCAGGGTAACCTAAGCCACATTGACTATAAGCTTTATCAAACACCTAGTCTTAAAAATAGACAGGGTGTCTGCCTCAGGGACTAAAACTGGGAGTTGGTTCCACAGGACAGGAGCCTGGTAACTAAAAGATCTGCCTCCCATTCTACTTTTAGAACCTCTAGGAAGCACCAGTTAACCTGCAGTGTGAGAACGAAGTGCTCTGTTAGGAATATATTCCGCATTTAATAATGAGCCAATGAGGAGAAGCTAAAATAAGACAAAAATGACCTCTTTTTAAATTTTCATCTCTGCACTCTTGCTGCTGAGTTTTGGATCAGCTGAAGACTTTTAACTGCATTTTATATTCATCCTGATAGTAAAGAATTACAATGGTAGACCCTTGAAGTAACAAATGCATGAACTAGTTTTTCAGTACCACTCCTGGACAGGATATTTCTACTATTGGCAATTTTCCAGAGGTGAAAGAAGGAAATCCTACAAATCTGTTTAATATGGCGTTTAAATTACATTGGTGTACTCATACTTGTTCTGCTGGAGGTTTCTTTCAGTTAAAAGGGAGTTTTCCCTTCCACTGTCACCAAATGCATGCTAAGTACGAGGGATGCTGCAAAGTTAACAACTCAATCGCAATCAACTTTCCACTGTCACTAAATGCTCATTCTGGCGGAGAGATTGCTGCAAAATCAGCTAATTGATGCAGTGGACCCAAATTGGAATGAATGTTCCTGACTTTAAATCTCTCTGTAAGATTGGATTGAATGGACTGTATATTTATGCAAAGCAACTGTATCTGTTTATCTTGTAAAGCACCTTGAGTTGACATTTGTGTGAACTGGCGGTATATAAACAAACTGAATTGAACTGAATATTATACTATCATCTGACTAATTATTATTTTTTTGGACTACTAGACATAACAGAAAAATTGACAAAAGACCAAGATTGCCTCCCCAAATTCAAGCAGGCTTTGTGGTCTCAAACTACTAGATTTGTGCCTTGACCCAATCCTGTCTCGTAGGTCTGCAGATAATTTCTTTGAGCTCATTGCTTGGTTTGTGCTTGTGCATGCCCTGTCAGCTGTGAGACCTTTATGTAAATAGAAAAGTGCATTCCATTCCTAATCAGGTTCTGCTCGGTGAGCTTACCACAGGTGGAATCACAGAAGCATTTTGCAGAAACAGATTTTTAGAAACAGCTCAAGGATGATCGGCGGAAATCGGATGTATCGGATGTACCTTAACTAAGTTCTTCATGTCACAACAAACGGTGTAAATGCTTTTGTGCCAATTATATTTATATGTTTTAGAATAAATCATATATCAAAATATTGGAAAACAGGTCAGCACATTTGTCGTTATGGGTTTTCTGTGGGATTTTTAAAATAAAATTATACTCAATTCGGAGCTTTTGTCTAACTGTATGTGCTCTCTTTCATCCTATGGACTTAAGAACTGGATCAGAGCTTATCTGTATAGCTGTGATTCTCTCCTAATTAAGCCACTAAAGGTACTACTACTGCCATTAACTTTTTACATTTTCTTTAACGTAGAAAGTACTCCTGGATCAGTGCTTCTGTATTTTTCTGTTTTTGTGTGTGTGTGCTCCGTCTACTGAAACCTACAATCGGTCAGGCCGCTCACACTGAGCCAGGTTCTGCTGGAGGTTTCTTCCTGTTAAAGGGGAGATTTCCTTTCCGATGTTACAACATGCATGCTCAGTATGAGGGATTGATGCAAAGTCAATGACGCAATGCAAGTGATGGTTCACTTTGGCTACATGCTTGTCTGAAAGAGGGGATTGCCGAAAGACAGTGATTCCACGTAATTGTCTGGGTTTCCCTAGATAAAAAACTTTACCAATTTGAGTAATAAATTGAACTTTACTGCATTGTTCGAGAACTAGGGATAAATTAAAATGTAGAAAAGTAAAGGCGCGTGAATACTTTCTGTAATGACCAGATTACATCAGAAAACTGCTCAGTTGATGTCTGTGCTACATTTAAAGGAAAGCAACAAAGACTTAAGTTTCCAAAAAACAGAGAGGAAAAATGCCCTCAACTAGAATTTAATTTGTACTGGCAAATATTTTGTTTTCTGTGTTATACTGTGCATTGCAGTTTACTGATGAAGAACTTGTCACACACTTACAATGCTTGAGGGCATCATGTGATCCCTCTGTTAGACAAAAGGGTAAAATGTTTTTAATAATTAAAAACATTTTGTTTGTGATCCAATAGCATGTGACGAGGCTTATTGCTCGATCTGTTACTAAGCCTCTTTAGCCAATCAGGTGGCAGACATCTTCAACCGCACTTGCGATGAAGTCAGCTTTGTGATCACTTGGCTGCAGCCCTCAATTCCTGCAGTGTGTATGCAAATGCATGGTTTTGTGACCTGGATTCTTTTTTTTCTAGAAATATCAGACCAGATATTACTGTTGCATCTGCAGACATGCCTCCTCTTTAATAGTTTCCTTTACATATTTCATATTTAGCTGTCACGCACTTTTATTACTGGAAAATATTGATGGTCTAAAGGAGATCTACACCCCCTCAAGGTTTCTTCAGGAGCTTCTGTCTGCAGAGAAAACAGGAGCTGTCCATTGTACTGAAATGGGGTCTACTGTATTTGTGTTCTTTCTCTTTTTGCCATTTGTCAAAACACACATTCACACATTACTGTTACTGTGCTTTTTGTCCCTCAACTTATTTATAAAGTCCGTTGTCACTTTCTTGTCGATTCTCATTCCCCTTCAGATCTGCCTTTCTTTGTTGTTCCTCTGTTCTTTTTAAAGCTCCTTTTTCTTCCACTCCTGAAAAGAAGCTATTTTTACCCAGCCTTTTATATGCTAATGTCACTGTACCTCATTACAGTAACATGTAAAAGTATCTATATTACTTAAACATTTTCATGTATTTTATTGGATTTTTATGTGACAATGCAACACAAAGTAGTGTGGGAGGTGGAAGTAAACAGGGATTCATAGTTATTCATATTTTGTTCAGAATAAAATCTGTAAAGTGTGGCATACATCTGTATTATGATCCCTTTTCTATTAAAAATGAATAAAATTCAAGGCAATGGGTTGCCTTCAGCAGTCATTTCATTAACAAATAGAGTCCACTCATGTGCAATTAATTCTCAGTGCCACAAGTACTCAGGAAGGGACTTGACAGAGATAACATCAGGGTAAACTTTAAAGCAGGGTTATGTTATAAAAACTCCTAAGCTTTGAACATCTTACTGATGTGACTATGAATCTGAAAATATTATTTAATATTTAATATAAATATTTAAATATTTTATCAAATAATATTTTGGTCTGTTAAGGGTTGTCCTGTGAATACCAGCCAAGTAAGGCAGTGGTAATAGGCCAAAATCAAAAGGATGAGCCAAGCTCTGACATTATTGAACAGCAAAACTCTGCACACACATGGAATGAATTCACACAATTTCTTAAAATACAAGAATTTTTTAACAAAAATAAGTCCACACAAAGTCAAACATATTTCAATCAACAAACTCTTTACTATGCTAAAACAATCATACTAAACTACCAAGCAGAATTAAAGAATAACGAAGACTAATGGGCTATGTACAATATAAACAAGTTGATTAAAGATGATTGAAAATCATGACTGAAAGAGTGATGCAACATTACCATGCAATGTTTATGTTTGAGAACCAAGGATTATCTTGAATAATCTGAAAGTGAAGTTAAGTTAGTCTAAGAACTAACTTAGGCAATAATCAGCATACCTTTAGACGAACATTCACAATGCAATATCAGATAAAATATTTTTTTAATAAAATAATGTTTTAAAGAATGATCTGCTGAATAAAACCAGCCTTCTGGATGACTAATTCTCAACGGTGTCTCATTAGTTGCCTTTATTTATTGAAATAATATTTAAAGAAATATTATTAAAGGAAATGGTAAAATATTTAAGGAAATATTTTGGAAAAGAGCCAAATCTTTCTGGAGAAATGGGGCTTAATGGTGTTTACTTAGTTATCAAGTTTAGTAAAATAATGTTTAGGGAACTATTATTTACTGGATTAAAAACTAACAACCTTTCTGGGTAAATATTCTTTAGCAGGCAAGCACGTGTTCTTAGCTGTTAGCAGTTAAAGCTAACAAAAGAAGCTGATAGCTTAGCACCAGAATCAAACACACACCTTTAAAAATACCGTCAATAAAAGGGTTAAAATGCATAAGCGCGGACGGCGCGTTATTATAAAATCACCCCTTTGAATAAAGTTTGTCTTATCTTTAAAAACACACAAACACAGAACACAAATCTGAGCACGTGTGCTGCAGATAGCCTGCTAGCACTAAGATAGCAGAGTTCAACACAAACAAAACCAAACTTCATACATTTAGATTATTTCATTCTAAATCACTTCTATCTCTCTGCCCAAAACCTAACCTCATGAACCGTGGTGACGAAACGTTGTCCGGGGCGACGAGGTTGGAAGAAACATCCACTGTGAACAAACGGTTAGCTTCGGCTAACCTCCCTAGCTGTGGATGAAAGGCGGCTCGTTCTGTCCGCCAACCAACTGCACAGTTACTGTAACCATGGTGATGCGGTCTCCGTTGTCCTCCTTCCAGACTGGGAAAATCGCTCCACTCAGCTTCGTAGAGACTGCGTCTCTGCAGGGAATTCTCTGGAACACAGTTTGCTTCTGCAGGCCTCAGAGAGAAAGTAAAGCAATGCTTATACCTTAATTTCCCCTTTTTATAAATGAATACCGGGTACACAAACAGTGATTCACTCGTACTTTACTCAGTGCATATGATCGTGTGATCTTATGACACCCTTGGATCCAGTTTGAAGAGTTTATGTCTGTTTGCCAGCAAAGAGACATTAGCGCGCTGGGTCTCTCTGTCTAGGTCCCTGTGTGACCCGCGTAGAAGACGTCGGACCATTGGAAAGGTGGGGGTTTTATATGGCCAGTGGCATCATGGGAAGTCCACTGTTACCCCCCTTCCCCTTCTGAAGTTGTGCTGGAAGTCGGTTAAATGCAATTTATTTTGAAAGTTCCAGAAAAGTTTGTACCGGAGTTTTAATGTTGAAATCCATGGCTGTGGGTCCCAACATTACAGAGGACTTTTGTTTCTGCCATCTGCAAATGTCAACGGTATGGTGCAACTCCAAATCTACCTAGACATGGCTTACTACGTGACAGACAGGCTGGGCAAGAGGAAAATCAATCAGAGAAGCAGCCAAGAGGCTCATGATTACTCTGAAGGAGCAGTAGAGATCTACAGCTCAGGTTGGAGAAGCAGTTGACAGGACAACAAATCTGGCCTTTTACAGAAGAGCAGCAAGAAAACAAGAAATTATTAAAAGAAAACCATTACAAATTATGCTTATCGATTGCCACAAGCCATTTAGAAACATGAGAGATAAACAAATGAATTTGCTATTGTCAGACAAGACCAAATTTGAACTTTATGGTCTACATGCAAAACCATGTGTATGTGGAAAACCGTAAACACACCACTTCCTTGGTAGAACATGGTGATGGCAGAATTATGCTGTAGGCAGACCCAGAAGAAAGCTTTTTAGAGGGTACTATATACTTCAAACCAGGGCAGTGGGTTACCTTACCAAAATAACCAAGATGAAAGTACTCATGGGCCATGGAGTTCTTTGTTTTTATGAAAATCCAAAAATAATTTCATTGTTTGTTTTTTTTTTTTTTACCTGCTCGCCAATAAAACCAAGTCAGACCTTTGTAGAAAATGAATCTGGAAATTATTCTACATTCAAAATGTAAAAAGGAAAAATACAACACAAAAACACTTGCTTTATTTAGAAAAACCCAATGATGGGGTGCGCCAAAGCCTGCTACTGAGTAAGTCAGTTGATGTTTGTGTTCCTACTTGCTGTCAAATTAGAATAACGGAAAATAATATTTTATAATAATAATAATAATATTTAAATTTGTCAGTGAAAATTTAAAAATGGGAAATTTCTCATCAAATGCCTGTGCTGAAGGGCCACATTTGTGCCATTTTGGAATTGGGATCAGGGGCCACACAAAATCTTCCAAGGGCTGCAAATGGCCCCCAGCCTGCCCTGTGGACACCTCTGGTTTAGCTAAAGGGCCCAGTCAAAGCCATTTTTCTCTTAGGGGGCTAAATACAAACACACATAACAATTTGGATTTTTATGAAAATGATGAGGGCTGCACGGTGGCGCAGTTGGTAGCACTGTTGCCTTGCAGCAAGAAGGTCCTTCCCGGCTGGGGGTCTTTCTGCATGGAGTTTGCATGTTCTTCCCGTGCATGCGTGGGTTCTCAACAGGTACTCCGGCTTCCTCCCACAGTCCAAAGACATGCCTGTTAGGTTAATTGGTCACTCTAAATTGCTCTTAAGTGTATGAATGAGTGTGTGCATGGCTGTTTGTGTGTTGCCCTGCGATGGACTGGCGACCTGTCCAGGGTGTACCCCGCCTCTCGCCCATAGACTGCTGGAGATAGGCACCAGCTCCCCCGCGACCCACTATGGAATAAGCGGTAGAAAATGACTGACTGACTGACTGAAAATTATGAAAACTGTGTGTTCTTGACCGTGCACTTTGCAATATAGAAGGTAAAAGAGGATGAGTATCACAAGGTTCTGTATTTTTATAATATTCTTGCAGATCTCCTACTTTACTCTTTTTCCCTTCACCTTTAGTCATGCTGTCGTTCATGTGAATTCTTGCTGCTGATGTGAGCGTGCATGAATGTGTCAATGACGAACTCGGTGAGAGTGTGTGAGCGAATGACTAAGTTCTGCAACTTTGAAGGCTTTTGGCCTTTGAATGCTGAGGATGTACGTGTGTATTTTCTGGATGATTATTGTAAAGGATGTATATGTGTGTGTAAGTGTAACTGAATATTGTTGTGCACTTGTCCGTAAGTATGTCCAATATGTTTTGTGTTTGCACTTGACAAGATTTGAGTCAGATGTTGGAGGCTGTAAAAGGCACACTGAACTGGTCTGCAGTGAGCTGGAGACTTTCATAAAGAGGAAGCAGCAGGCACTAAATCTCGCCTCCTGTTGGACCTCTTTTTTTTTTAACCAGCTCTCACTCTTTGGTTTCTGGCAGTGTTAATAGAAACTGACAAGCCAATACATGGGAGGGCTCAATGGCTTTGCTTTTCTTTGAAGTATGTACTGACGCACATTTGTGCTTATTTTTACAGAAAAATGTGCCCAGGGCCCGGCTGTTGGGCGCTGACTTCAAAAATATTGTGTTTTAAATCAGACAGAGCTGTTGAACATACAATTATTCATCAGTTTGGAGACAGAAGTCGCTTGATGAAAATATGTCACCATTTCTTTGCAGCGCCCTTAACTCCAGCCTTTTTTGCCTTTGGGCCACAATGTTTATGCATAAATGACATTAACTACATGCCAAAAACAAGGACATTTTTTTATTTAATTCGCCATGATTCATAAAGCGTTTCTTAATGAAAACAGAAATACTTCTGTGTGCCTCTGCACACATTTAGATGTGCACCATAATACCTCATGGTTATTTTCCAGATCATTTTGCATATAGATATCAAATAATTTTTACAGCTCAGCATATTTTCTTTATTTTCTTTGTGTTAGCCCTGTGATTGGGAGGCATATGTGTAAGATAAAAAAAAAAAAAACCTATGTTGGTGACAAAGCTGCTATTTCCGATTTATTTATCAGCTTGTAATGGTCTACATTCTTCTATTAGGGAAATCCAGTAGATGTCCACAATGTACAGCTTGCTCTGGTTTCTGCCAGCAGTTTAAATTTCTCTGTGTCTTCTTTTTGTTTTTTCAGTTTGGTGCATAAAAGAGTCGTGCATCCACTTGTGCTGTGTTTTTTGGGGGAAGATGAAAGAAGATGCTGTACAGGCCTATTAGTGTCAATCTTTTCACAAAGAGAAGCTGGATGAAGATATGTCAGCCTCTTTTGATCCATGATATTTTTTGGTTCATAAATACTGTCTACAAAGTGTTCTAGTTATGTTCTGAATGTATTATTCTTTTTGTTCATTTTCCCCCAAAACCCCCCAAAAAAGGTTGAGGTCAACGGTGTGACTAGAAGGTTTATAATTTTGGGTAACAGTTGGAAACCAACTGGAACTACATTTAAGTCTGTTCCAGTTTTCAAAATGTTTAAATGCAATCAGATCTAATTACAAATATGCAATATAGTCTATATCATATATAGTGAGTTGGAAACTTCCATGTAAATGTTTGTGATACCCCAGTTGCACAACAATAAATGAACTGAGATGAGTAGAAATACATAGATTAGAAAAAAATAACAGTAAATTTTAAGCATCACATAAAAAAATCAAATGCTACTTTAAAGCAAACAGCTTGCTAAGAAGTGATTACAATTACCTGATTAGGTAATCTTTTGCTTTTATTGGGAAGCTGTAAACAGTAATGTTTTTATTCCTTCAAAGGAGACATCAGTTTCTGCACATCTCAGATTTCATGGAGTTTGTTCCAGAACTGAGGAGGATAGAAAGTAAATGCTGGCTCCCCTTGTTAAGTTCTGACCCTGGAAACACTGGTCTCTAATGACCTTAGGGTCGTACCTGACAAACAACTCCAATATGTATTTAGGATCAAGACTGACAGTAAAAACTATTTATTTTGTATTTTTGAAACCAAGTCTACAACTTCTGATATCTAATCTAGCACTTGTTAGATCTAAAACAATGACTTCTGTCTTTTATGCATTTAGTTGGAGGAAATTCTGACTCATTCATGATACTGATTGATAATAGAGCAGCACTGCCTCAGTGGCTGTAATAGTCTGTGGTAAAGTGGTGACACACAAGACAAGGTTTTGTTTGAAATACACATGCTAAGAGAGGTAGAGCTTGAGAAAGCATTAAGATATTGAATAACAGTAGGCTGAGAATAGAGCCTTGAGGAACACCACATGTGATGTTAGCTAAACTTTATATTTTACATTGAGTTCTTTACAATAAGATATGACCCATAATTTTCATTGTAATTGAAACAGTTGCTTTTGCTACTTGGAATATTTCCCCTGTGGGAAATATGCAATATGTGTTTCTGAAACTCTCACTGTATGCGATGGTTATTTATAGCTTGAAGTACTGTTTACTTTTGCCTTTTAAATATTCAAAACTCATAGACATTGCAAGAAAAACCACAATAATCTTCATGCAAGAAAAAAATATTTTCTGATTTATCATGTTTACATTAAAATTGCAGTTTATAGTTTTCACAAACTACAAAGATTAAAGACTGATTTTTTTTTCAGTCTTTATTAAATCCATCAAGAACTCCCACTATTTTCATTAGTTAATGCACCAATCAACAACAGCTACTCTGAGGTGCCTTCGTCTTTGGTTTAATAAATAAAAAAAAATAAAAAAAACAGAAAAAGGTTAGGGACACATAAAGGGACACATATAGGGACGCATAAATAGGGATAATCTTATAATACCTTAATTTTCGGTTGGATTCAAAGCTACTACCACTATCCAAGAACCTGCCACTGATTTTTTTTTATTATTATTTTATTGTCCTTAAAGGAAAAAAAAAAGTTATTGGCAGTTCAGACTTCAAGGATAGATGCAAGGGTTGGACATCTCTGCCTTTTGGCAGATTCGATGTGTATTGCTACATTAATTACACATGAACAGCAAACACTTTGATACAATTTAACCCTCAGCCATAATTTTTATGATTTATCGTGTGTTGATTTAGCAGAATGAAACGTGATACCCTATGATCAGATAGGAAAATGCAAGAGAATGAAGCATTACAATTCGGTGAGAATATTAATTCAGTGACCTAAAAGACCAGTGAGTTATAGGGCATTATTAAAAGCAACAGATGTTCTGATCTCTGTTTCTCCAGCTCAACAGTTAACAGCAAATGTATTTTTTAGATCACGATTAATAAAAGTAGTTCCACTTTCAATAAGTGGTCTATGTAATTGAAAAGTAGTACTGGAAAACAACTTCATTAACAGATCAACACGTTTTGCCTTGCATCTTTCACCAGTGTCATTACAAATTACCAAACAGTTTGTGTTTAAATGATAAACTAAAATACAGAAAAAAATCTATTAAACCAATCACATACTCACACATACACAGACTGGCTACTCTTATCCAGAATAGGGATCATTAGTGTCTGTTATAAACCCATCTTTTCTGGGCATTTATAAGGCATTCAGTTTAACATTTTATTTGAATAAATGCCAATAAATATTGATTGAGTCATTTTTTTATCTAAACTAAATTGTTTAGCAAGTCGAACTGTGTCTTCTGTAAGATGCAGAGCTGTAAACTCATTCTGCAGCTCCTTCAGACACTTTTATTGTTACATTTTGTCAAATCCGATGACGTTTATTTATCTGAGGAGACCTGACTGTCACATGGGATCTTTATCATCAGTGTTTTATGGTGGGTCTCAGAGACTCAGGACATGCGACCGTGTTATTTGATGTTACTGTTGGATTCTTAAATAGCTGCTTAGGCCAGAGAGCAGTCTGGCCTATGCTTGTTTTAATTGTTTTGTATCCATGTGGATTTGTTTCATCATTTGCTTTTAATCACTGTGGAATCAGGGTTTATTTTTGCATCATTCCACGAAGTAATCTGCTGTGATTCTGCACCATTTTTTACTGTTATATCTTTATCTCTTCCTTAGTGAAGTAAAACCAATACATCTAATGCATTGCTGCTCTTGGATGATTGCATGGATTCATTGTTGATAATGCTGATTTTGCTGACTTGTGCCTTCGTGTGTGTGTGTGCTGACTTGGTGATGAGGAGGCTTGGAATCTAATGAGTGGGGGTTGTGGCTTGTCTCGCCTGCCATCTGTGCCAATGTTGGTATAAAGGCCCATGGGAAATGCAGTCCAGAGGGCTATCCCTCCTCCTTTCTTCATGTCTAGAGGCTGTCGTCAGTCAACATGTCATTATTGATTACAGTTAAAGAGGCAAACCCACACATGCTGTCTTTTTTCATAGCAATCAGTCATCTTTAATTCATATATTAATTTGTTTATTTTTCCGATCATCTGACAGTTATTTTAGGCATTATGTTTGTAATATTTTGGGTTAGAGATCAAGATAATGTGGTTTCCAGTAAAACTTGGTCTTAACAATGACTATTAATAGGTTACAGTTACCAAACGAAGTAAAGAAAATTGTCATTTTGTTTTTTTGCTTGATCATCTTTTTATTAGGGAGAATTTTCGTACCAAACATAAGCACATGCATTATTTGTTTAAGCGTAGAATTCCTTTTTTTTCAATCTCAGATATACTGCTCTTCATCAAAACTATGTTTCTGGTCTTAGATTTAAAACCTCTTGCACAAATATTATCTTGTTCTGTTTGTGAACTACTGTTTGGATGGGCACAAACTTGCTCAGGCATCGTTTTTGTTCTCTTTTAAATGAAGGTGATAACTCTGCGTAGTGACAGTGACACGTTGTACCGATCTCCCTTTAAACTTTGCTACCACTGTCCAAAAGTTGCTAGCTTAGAAATATACTCTACTCTCTCTCTCAAAACTAAGTTTCTTCTTTCAGATGTCATACTTCTTGCAAAAATATTTTCTCCTTGTTTGCAACCTGCTCCTGACACTCAAACCTCCTCTCCCTAGAGGAGGTCCTTCACACTCATCGATTAGCTTTGCTCTCTTGCAAAACAAAATTCTTGTAACAATGCCAGCAACTAGAATCACAGCATGTAACATTACATTTTTGGTGCACTTTTGTTATTTTCACTACAGCAAACCAGTTGAGCCAATTCAACAATAAGACCTGCTACCACTTACAAAGGATGCACAGAGTTTAAGGGAGAGCAGTAAATATAAAAATAAGGAATCTTGTTTCTAAGTTGAAATATATGCTTCAGTGAATTGAACGAGAACCGCTGACACTTACACGTGTTGCTGATTAGAAAATCTAAGAGTTTTTCTATGAAACAGCATGCATATGCTGTTTTTTATAGAAACGTGCAAATCAGAAATATTTTGTTAGCAAATTTACACATTTGTGTAAGAGGCATTTAAATTGAGTTCTGAGGGAGAGCAGTGCAACGTCTAATATGGAAAATACAAAACTATTAAAATAAAATATATGCTCTCATATTTTAGAAGGAAAAGCGGCATGTAGCATCCCGTAAGAATAAAATGTCATGGGATTTTGGTTTAACGATCTGGCTAAATGTACTCTATTAAATAATACATTATTATTTTATGCATGTTTAATGTAAACTTAAAAAAAACAAAACTTGATGAAGTTTCTTCTTACAAAATGATTTTTGAGCTTATGATCAAATGAACCGCTGGTCTTATTGATAGTTTGTTGCAAATGAGGTCATGCAGAAAGCAGAATGTGGATTATTATGTGTTTAGTGGCCAGTTTAGCCCCAGCGTAATCCATATTTTTGCAGAGATTTGCTATGGTCATCAGTGGCGCATTAAAACCCTCTGCTGCACATTGTAAAAGCCGCAGGCAATAAAATTGGCTTGCCATCTTGATAAGGAAAGCACAAAAGCGTGTCCAACCCCCCGTTAGTCCTTCATGTTCCATGTCACATAGACAAGCTTTCTAGTAACCGTTTTCTCCCATGTACAGGCTGCTCTTTTTTCCTCAAGTCTTTTGTTTGTTTACCGGTCTTTTATCTACAACTCTTGTTCTGTTTTCCCCCCTCACTCTGTTTCAGCTTTGCTCTCCTATGCCCTGTTGAGCCCTCTTGGCGAAGCGTTAAGTGTATAATCTGTGATCTCATGTCTAGATGGGCCTCTTGTCTCCGCTCTCTCTGCACACAAAAGGGGCTGAATGGCCGCGATTCACTCAGGGGACACAAATGAGTCGTGAGCCACCCGTGCACATTCATGGAGACACACACACTAAACAAACATGCAGAGATGCCCGCAGCTCTCCAGCGCTCACCCTGGAGCTTTGAAGTTGCATATTGATGATGCCAGATCTGAAGCCTCAATTGAATGTGCAGGGGCAGAGGGGGTGGCTATTGACTGTCCTCTCTCCTCTTTCACCTGTCATCCCTGATGAGCCGTAATGAGCAACAGGTGCCTGTTTTGCCAGGCTTTGCCTCCATAGTCATCAAATGTTCGACGCTCAGTCAAAGTAATCAGCTGCCGTAATCGCTTGTTAGATGTGTCATCACAGCACTAAATAATAGGCTGCAGTGGGCCTGAAGCGGATTGTTTTTTCAAGAGGTAAATAATATTATGATTATTTAAAACCTGCTTCTAATACACTATCCTCAACAGCTTATTGGCACCCCTGTTAAAATAAATGCGTTAAAAATCTTTTTATTTTAGTAGCATAATCTGACATCTCGTACTCGTACTCGTCGTCTTCCGCTTATTCGGGACCGGGTCGCGGGGGCAGCAGACACCCAGACGTCCCTCTCCCCAGACACCTCCTCCAGCTCCTCCGGGGGGAGCCCAAGGCGTTCCCAGGCCAGCCGAGAGACATAGTACCTCCAGCGTGTCCTGGGCCATCCCCTGGGCCTCCTCCCGGTGGGATGTGCCTGGAACACCTCCCGAGGAAGGCGTCCAGGAGGCATCCGGTATAGATGCCCGAGCCACCTCAACTGGCTCCTCTTGATGTGGAGGAGCAGCGGCTCTACTCCGAGCCCCTCCCGGATGGCCGAGCTCCTCACCCCTATCTCTAAGGGAGTGCCCGGCACCCTACGGAGGAAGTAATTTTCAGCCGCTTGTATCTGGGATCTCGTTCTTTCGGTCATGACCCAAAGTTCATGGCCATAGGTGAGGGTAGGAACGTAGACCGACCGGTAAATCGAGAGCTTCGCTTTTCGGCTCAGCTCTCTCTTCACCACAACGGACCGGCACAGTGCCCCCATTACTGCGGCAGCCGCACCGATCTGTCTGTCGATCTCCCGCTTAATTTAAGTACAAAAATGATACATTACAAAAAGGCCTCAGTTACCTTTTTTTATAGGATTTTTGAGGCAGGCCAATAATTGTGGCAATTATTCCTTGAAAGGGGATCATTTTCCTCACGAATGTACTCAAATTAAGATTTAATTGATCTGCATTGTGGAGGGTAGAAATACAAAGCTGCAATAAAAGATGAATTCATTTTAGGGTTTTGAACATTTGTTTAACAGGGAAGCCTGTAAATGTGGAGGGTGCTGAAAATACAGCAGATGAAGAAGGACCTTGGGAGCAAATTATAGTTAAAAAACAAGCCCAAAAGTGAACAAGGTTACAGTAGAGTGAACATTTAATAGGACAAGCTGACCTTAAGCAGAAGTCCGAATAAATGCTTAAGGGATAAAATACTACAGAATAGGTCTTTTTAAGGGCAGGCAAGTAGGTGTCTTATTAAGAAATTAACATAACAAAACAGTCCAGGTCTTTTTGTAGCCCCCTGACCTCCATCTATTGTGTATTTCATACTCTTGTGTATTATAAGCTCTAATCTGTTTTCCCTTAAAAGGGTCAGTTGCCCTTGAAGTCCCTCCGGACCACGTTAAAGCACTAGAAAGAGTAAAACAGACATAGGGAACGTTTGTTTCTCCAGCCATTTATTGTAGTTAATTTTTGTGAACTCTCCTTGGAGGTTTTTGTAGTGTGAAGAAACCCTTGGCACAGATTTCTAGCCATTTGACTGGGCTTGTGTGGTCTTAAGCTTACTACCGGCATCTTTTTGGCTCTAGATAACCCATACAGCAAAGCCGATAAGGAGGAAGGGAAAAAGGTGGCACATTTGCCGTTGTAAAGTCAAATCATGGTTTGAAAATGTACAGTAAGACCATGATGACAGACTTCTGTATTGTTCTAGAAAAAATAGACAATTTGACAAGTGAATATTTTAAAATGAATGTGTGTTAAAGCTAAAACTACAGAATTTTAGTGAATTTGCTGTGACGTATTCTTTCCCATTAAATCTTTTCATGTTACAACCATAAACTCTGGTGTAACCTATTGGTATTTTATCTCATAGACCAAGACAAGGGAGTGCGCAATTGTGCTGGCAAGGGAAATAACAGATGGTTTTATATAATCTTTACAAACAAAAACCTTTATAGAGTAGTTTGCATTTGTATTCAGCAACCTTTACTTTAACAGCCTTAAATCAAATCTGGTGCAAGTTCAGAGGTCAACTAAATAATAAATAGATTCCACTTGTGTGTAATTTAATCTCAGTATAAATCAACCGAAGAGTATGGCCCAACTATACCAAGTAGCCATGGTTGTCCACCTAAACGGGCTAGTGGAGCAATGAATGCATTAATCAAAAACAGCCAAGAGATCCATGGTAAATCTGGAGGAGCTGCAGAGATGAACGGCTCAAATGGGGGAATGAGTCGACCAGGCAACTAATAGTCATGCAAGTCACAAATCTTTCTTTTATGGAAAGTAGCATAAGGAAGGCTAATGTGGAACGAAACCCATTATAAGTCCTCTGTAAAGTTTACAATAAGCCATGTAGTGGACACAGCAGACATGTGGAAGAAGGTGGTCTGGTCAGATGAGACCAAAAATTAACTTTTTTGGTTAATAGCAAAATACTATGTGTGGAAGAAGACTATCTGCACATCATATTTATTACACCCTTGCCACCCTGTGAAGCATGGTGGCAGCAGCATCATGCTGTGGGGACAAGTTGATGAGAAGAAGGATGGAGCTAGATACAATACTGAAAGAAAACCTGTTGGTGTCTGCAAAACACTTAAGTCGTGGGTGGAGGTTTACTGTCCAGGACGATAACACGATCATACTGACAGAGCTACAATCAAATTGCTTAGATTAAAGTATGTTCACGTGTTAGAATGGCCCAGTCAAAGTCTAGACCAATCAAATAGGGAATATGTGGCCAATCTGACTGAGTTTGAGCTACTTTCAAGATAAACTTTGGCAAAAATTCCTGTCTCTAAATGTGCAAAACTGGAAGGAGACATTCCACAAAGGTGATTCTATAAATGTGGACTGAATGCAAATGCACACCTCATAATTCTGCATTTTTTATGCCAGTCTGTCCCTCAAAATCCCAATATAATACAAAGAAGTTTGTGGTTGTAACATAAAAAATTTGAAAAGTTCGAGGGGTATTGTTACTTTTCAGGGCATTATAATAAGTTTCAAACTGACTCCTCTCCCCTCTAGTGCATATACCTGTGAGATGCTCTGTAACCTCCTGCAATGGTGCAAAACAGGCTGCTGCTTCCTTAGCAACTGGTTTTAAACAGGCCATGACTCAGCAGCTAGTGTTCCTATGTGTGTGTGTGTGTGTGGTGTGTGTGTTTCTGTGTGTGTGTATGGAACATGCAATGCTTTGGGAGCAGTAATTGTCATAATGCTGCTAAAACAAACAACTTTTACAAGTTGCCAAGAAAACAGTGAGGTCACTGCTTTACTGAGAATGTGGTGGCACTGCCAGGCCCCTTTTATTTGGAGAGGATGGTGTTCATGTTTGTGTGCCCTTTAATTTCCAGCATCATAAATGCTCCTTGTGTTTGCGCACTGGTGTGATTACTTGAATAGATGGGAATCCAGAATATTGGACTTTCAGGGCAGGGTGAACAAAGAGATTAAAGGTTAGTAGTGTTTATGCAAAATAATCATTTTGCTCATAAAACTAATTAGTTTGCTTTTGTCTGTGTGCATTATAGTGATTGGTGCTTGAGTGCACTCTAGTGTGCACTGTCTTGCTATTTAAGGCAGCATGTGTATTTATACATCAATTAAAAGCCCCATTTGAGCAAATGAGCTCACGTAACAGAGGTTTTTTATTTAAGTCATAGAAAACGGGGAACATAAATTCTACTTGAACGTTTTCCACACCACTCCTCTGGATTTCGGTTGGTCTTTGCAATGTCTTCAGGATTTAAATATCCTTTCCAGATGTTGCTTTTGCAGCAACAGAGATAATAATAATAAGAAAGAGGACACCTTCTCCTTTTTTATCTCACCCTGCTTTATGGCCTTCATGCTCCATTTTTTTTTTTGCTTTATTGTTTGTCACTAGATATTTTATTGCAGTTGTTTGCATCACCCCTCTCATCTCGCTGTGATGCTCTGGAAAAGGAAGAGTTAGTACATAGACATAACACTCGTGCTGTATATGAGTAGACATTCCTCAGGGATGTGTGTGTCTTTCTATGTTCCAGTTTGCTACGTATTAACTAGCGTGTTTCTACAAATGCCCTCTGCACCCCCTATGGCTGTTTACATCAAGTGTCTTCAGACGGACAAGTTGTATTGGATGCGCTAGAACGCAGTGGTCCCCAGTGAGCGCTGCAATTGGGAACCTCAGAGGAGTAGGGGGGAGAGAAAAATTCGATGTGGGCTGAATTTAATTCTTCCTGCTTTTATTCCAGAACTTATCCTGAGTAATCTGTGCTAATGTATTCACAGAGTGCGGCAGATCAATTCACTTCACCAATGGGAGAGATGGGGTGCTGGGACAGAAAGAGAGAGAAAGGAGAGGTTCATTGTTTTAACTGTAAAGAGGGGAGGGAACAGACGCAGGTAGAAAATGTGGAGGTTATCTAAGAGTTGTAGTGACAAAGCTTGAGGTGTAAAACCTGATGGGACAAGGTGAGGGTAGTGAAACGCATATCTTTTCAATAAACTAGAGGGTAGAGCCATTTTACTTGAAAGTATATGAACAATTTACAGTACTGTGATAATCTAATGGTACTTGTTACATTTATGAAAATATCAATCACTTCTATGATTTTATAAATGCAGATCTCCTGGTGACCTGGTTTTGAGAAGATACAATGCAGGTGACTCTCAAAAAATTATGTAATCCATGACTTAACTTTAGTTTTAGTAAATCAATTCAAAAAAATAAAACTCTTATATTATATAGATTCATAATGCACAGTTATGTATTTCAAGCACTTAATTCTGTTATGTTTAAGAGCTAATAAAAACCCAAACTTTTGTTTCGCACAAATCAGAATATAACGAGGAAAAAATAGGATTTGAAATACAGAAATGTTATGTCATTGCTAGGAAAGCATTGCTAAAGAAGCTGACTGGTTTTCAAACATATCAGTGGAAAGATGAGTGGAAGGAATAAGTGTGATAGAAAACATGCACAAGCAAGAAGGATAACTGCAACTTTGAGGACCAAAGCTCGTTCAGAGATTCAGATGATGCGGACTGTGGCTAGAGTCAGTCACACACAGCTGTATCCAGAACATAGGCTATAACTGTCACATTTCTTGTGTTAAGCCACCCCTAGACCAGATATTACCTCAGAAGCTTCTTACTGGACTGCTACACACGGGTTCGAAGTCTCTTTTGGAGTTTGCATGTTCTCCCCATGCATGTGTGGGTTCTCCCCGGGCTTCCCCCCACAGTCCAAAAACATGACTGTTAGGTTAATTGGTCTCTCTAAATTGCCCTTAGGTGTGAATGAGTGTGTGCATGGTTGTTTGTCCTGTGTGTGTCTGTGTTGGCCTGTGATGGATTGGCGACCTGTCCAGGATGTACCTTGTCTCTCGCCCATTGACTGCAGGAGATAGGCATCAGCTCCCCCCTGACCAACTATGGAATAAGTAGCATAAAAGATGAATGGATTAATAAATGTAATGTTAATTTTACCAAAGAAATAAAAAAATCCAAATAAATTTTCAGATTTATAAAAAGTAATTAAATTAATTATGCTGATTATATATCAAACATCATAGTGAATAAATGTAATTACATATTTATTTTTTTCTTTTCCTTCTTGTTGGTCTGTGGATGGATGACAAACTGTTGTAAACATTACCAAATGTATCTTTTTGTAAATTTTTTGCTTTGACAAAAGGTGGTAACTATGTAAGAAATCTTTTTTTCTACTATTATTCTATTTTTACACATATATAACATGAAATATTTGTTGTATTCCTGAATGAATAAAATAAATAAATGTAGCGTTACATTTGGAAATTAAGGTCCCCCGAGTCTGGAGGAAGTGTGGAGAGGCACAAAATCCAAGCCCAGTGTATAATTTCCACAGTCAGTGATGTTTTAGGGAACCATGTCTTCTGCTTCTGTTGGTCCACTGTGTTTTATTGAGTCCAAAGTTAGAGCAGCCATCTACCAGGACATTTCAGAGCATTTCATGCTTCAATGTGCTGGCAAGCTTTGTGGAGATGCTAATTTCATTTTCCATTCCAATTACCAATACCACATTTAATGACCATGCTGTCACGCTAAGTGCTTGATTGGCCAACAAACTCACCTGGCCTAAACTCCTCAGAGAATCTGTGGAGTATTGTCAAAGAAGAGGAGAAAACCCAATGCAGTCGAGCCGAAGGCCGCTAATGAAGCGGCATGGGCTACCCTAACACGTCAGCAGGGGCATGGGCTGATTGTCTTCATGCCACGCTGCATTGATGCTGCGTTTCATGCAAAAGGATCTAATTCAGTCAGGCCAGGTATAGCTTCTAGGAAGAGAAAAGAGAGAAATAACAGCAAATAATGCAAAATTGGAGAGTAGTGTGAGAATGCTCAGGATAACCTAAGCCACCCTAACTATAAGCTTTATCAAAAAGGAACGTTTTAAGCCTAGCCTTAAAAGTAGACAGGGTGTCTGCCTCACGGACTAAAACTGGGAGCTGGTTCCACAGGAGAGGAGCCTGATAACTAAAGGATCTGCCTCCCATTCTACTTCTAGAGACTCTAGGAACCACCAGTAAACCTGCAGTCTGAGAACGAAGTCCTCTGTTAGGAACGTATCAGATCTGATGTATGATGGAGCTAGATCATTAAGGGCTTTGTATGTGAGGAGGAGAATTTTAAATTCTATTCTGGATTTAACAGGGAGCCAATGAAGGGACGCTAAAATAGGAGAAATATGAACTCTCCTTTTAATTTTCATCAGAACTCTTGCTGCAGGATTTTGAATCAACTGAAGGCTTTTAACTGCATTTTGTGGACATCCTGATAGTAAAGAATTACAATAGTCCAGCCTTGAAGTAACAAATGCATGGACTAGTTTTTCAGCGTCACTCCTGGATAGGGTATTTCTAATTTTGGCAATGTTCCGGAGGTGAAAGAAGGAAATCCTAGAAACCTGTTTAATATAGGATTTAAATGACATGTCCTGGTCAAAAAGAACACCAAGGTTTTTTACTTTATTACCAGAGGTCAATTTAATGTCATCCAGGTTAAGTGATTGACTAAGCAGTTTCTTTTTTAAAGACTCCGGTCCAAAGACGACAACTTTGTCTGAACTTAGAAGCAGAAAATTTAAAGTCATCCAAGTTTTTATGTCCTTAAGACATGCCTGTAGTCTATCTAACTGGTTGGGCTCATCAGGATTCATGGATAAGTAAAGCTGAGTATCATCAGCGTAACAGTGAAAATTTATCCTATGCTGCCTGATAGTTTTACCTATTGGAAGCATATATATAGTAAAGAGAATTGGCCCAAGTACTGAACCCTGTGGTACTCCACAATTAACCCTGGAGTTTAAAGATGATTTATCATTTCCATGAACAAACTGGAATCTGTCAGACAAATAAGATTTAAACCAGCCTAGCGCATTTCCCATGATCCCTACAGCATATTCCAGCCTTTCTAAGAGAATATTGTGATCGACTGTATCAAATGCAGCGCTGAGATCTAACAGGACAAGTACAGGCACAAGTCCATTATCTGAGGCCATAAGAATATCATTAGTGACTTTCAGCAGAGCTGTTTCAGTGCTATGATGAGCTCTGAAACCTGACTGAAACTCTTCAAACATGTCATTGCTGTGTAAATGCTCACACATTTGATTAGCAACTATTTTTTCAAGAATTTTAGATAAGAATGGAAGATTGGATATAGGTCTGTAATTTATTAAGTCATCTCGATCAAGCGAAGGTTTCTTTAGTAAAGGTTTAATTACAGCTACCTTAAAAGCTTGTGGTACATATCCATTTACCAAGGATAGATTAATCATATCTAAAATGGGGCTGGTAATCAGAGGGAACACTTCCTTAAATAATTTGGTTGGGATTGGGTCTAACATACAAGTTGAAGGTTTAGATGAAGTTAATATTTCTGGTAACTCAGGAAGCTCCACAGAGTCAAAACAGTCCAAACACAAATCAGGTTCTACAGTTACTTCCAATGTTGTCTCTCTTGCTGAGGATGAAGTAATCATCTTCGGGAGTATGTCAATGATTTTATTTTTAATAGAATCAATTTTATTTAAGAAGAATCCCATAAAGTCATGACTGCTAAGAGCTAAGGGAATGGATGACTCAACAGAGCCATGACTCTGTGTAAGTTTAGCAACTGTACTAAAGAGAAAACTAGGATTATTCTTGTTCTCTTCTATTAATGATGACAAATAAGCTGTTCTGGCTTGGCGAAGTGTCTTTTTATACAACAATAGGCTATTTTTCGAGATTAAGTAGGAATCCTCTGGGTGTGTAGAGGGTCATTTTCTCTCCAATTTTCTAACATTGTGCTTTAAAGTACGCAGCTCTAAATTAAACCAGGGAGCCAGCCTTCTATGAATAATTGCCTTCTTTTTCAAGGGGGCTGCATTCTCTAATGCACCATGCAATGATGAAGTAACTCTATGAAAAAGAGAATCAATTTGTGAAGGGGAAGAAACAAAATTATTGCCCTCCACTGTGTTTCTCTGTGATAATGAGGAAATTAAAAGTGGAATAGATTCTTTAAAGGTTGTTACAGCATTGTCTGATAATGAATTACTATAATGACATTTTATTTCAGGTGTGGAGTTATCAGTTAAATTAAACTCAAAGGTTATTAAGAAATGGTCATACAGGACAGGGTTTTGAGGAAATATTGTTATGTCTTTACACTCAATGCCATATGTCAGCACAAGGTCCAGAGAATGAAGACAAAGGTGGGTAGGTTTTTTAATGTTTTGAGCAAAGCCAACTGAGTCTAGGATAACATTAAAGGCTATATTTAGGCTATCACTTTCGGTGTCAACATGAATGTTAAAATCCCCCACTATAATAATCTTATCTGTATTTAACACTAAATCAGATAAAGGGTCTGAAAACTGATCTAAATATTGAGAGTAAGGGCTTGGCGGACGGTACAAAACAACAAACAGAAGTCTTTTTAGTGCTTTTCAATTTGGATGAGGAAAACTAAGGATTAAATATTCAAAAGAGTTGTAGTTATTAATTGGTCTGGGACTAATCAATAAATTGGACTGAAAGATGGTTGCTAAGTCTTTGGAGAGAGAGATATTATGTTCAGTAAGCCAAGTAAGTTTTATTTTTATTTTTAGTCTGAGTTGTGTTTATTTTTATGAGATTTTCATGATTTCCTCCTTTCAGATTATTTTTTAATCTATTCAATTTTGGCTGTGGGCGAGACACTGTCTTAATAGGGTAATGGGTGGGTAGCAGTACAGAAGCTGCAGAGAGGAGTGTTAAACTACGACCCTGCTTCCTGGTCTGAACCCTGGGTTGTCAGAGTTTTGGAGAACTAATAAATTTAACAAATAACATTCTGTGTGTAAAGAATCTATATAATTTAGATAAGAAAACAGCAAGGCTAGAACATGTTAAAGCTATTACTCTGGAAGGTGCTATAAGGTATAGCAACTAACAATGTTGTTGTAGCACTTTTTTAGAGGTGAACATCAAATACAAAATGACATGGCTGAAATGAATAATCTACCTATTGTTTCTATTCAGTTGCAAGCTACCCTTATTACTGCAGCACAGCTAGCTGTTACAGGAAGCTAGAAAAGCAGTAGTTTAAAATTCCCAGTGACAATTGCTTTTAAAATAAATAACCGGAAAAATGATGGGTGAGATTGGTTATGATACATATTTTTTTTTTACCATGTGACAAAATCCAGCTAATTATTTAAATGAGTCTAGTCAGTAACATTCAGTATTGTTGTAGGTTAGGATGCTGAATTAAATATTAGCAATTTATAGCTGCTGCACTAAAGCAGCTATTAATTAGTAGCCGCTCGTAGTCCACCAGTGTTAATGTAATGGGCTGAAGTGAAAACACTTTTCTGTTGACCAACACCTTGGGAATGTTTCCAGTTAGTAAGTCGTAAATTGCTATGTTTGACTACTGATCATCAAACACATTTTAACATTTAGTGAAGGCAACACAAGTAAGAACAACATATATTTTGCAAAGAAATATTTAATTTATTTGGAAGAAAAAAAAGCTTTCCACGGTGGCGCAGTTGGTAGCACTGTTGCCTTGCAGCAAGAAGGTCTTGGGTTCGATTCCCGGCAGGGGGTCTTTCTGCATGGAGTTTGCATGTTCTCCCCGTGCATGCGTGGGTTCTCACTGGGTACTCCAGCTTCCTCCCACAGTCCAAAGACATGCCTGCTAGGTTAATTGGTCATTCTAAATTGCCCTTAGGTGTATGAATGAGTGTGTGCATGGCTGTTTGTGTGTTGCCCTGCGATGGACTGGCGACCTGTCCAGGGTGGACCCCGCCTCTCGCCCATAGACTGCTGGAGATAGGCACCAGCTTCCCCATGACCCACTATGGAGTAATGACGGACTGACTGATATTTAATTTATTTGGAAAAAAAAAAAGCTTTCCACATCAACCTGACCCTGGTGAAATCGAATCACCTTTCCTTGTTGAATCATGAATTAACGACCTTTTTTTGATAAGTAAAATGTCACAGCCAACCCCAGGCATGAATTGCTGCTGGTAAAATAAGAAAATCCCTTAAATAGAACCTGCCTGATTACACGAAGTTGGCACAAAGATCTCAAAAGGCAACACATCGTGCTCGGTCTAAATACATTCCAAAACTAATGGCACATTTTGAGTTTTAACTGTTCACGTCTGGAAAGAGTTACAAAGCCATTTCTGAGGCTTTGGGACTCCAGAAACTCACAGCGAGAGACATTATCCAGAAGTAGAGAAAACTTGGAACAATTGTAACCTCACTACCACCCTTTGACAAATAACGAATTAGCGACAACCTTTTCATAATGCAGACATGAGAGGAATGTTCATCTTATTGTAAACTGCACAGCTACAACGGGTCGTAATGTTTATCTTTTCTCTCCCTCTTGCTCTGTATAGTCTTTGGCATGTTTCTGTTTCATCTGATTTAATAACCTCGATGGTGCTCCCAGAGCTTGCTGGTTTCCATAGCTTCCATTTCCTGGACAGTGTAGTATGCCGAGGGCGAGCTGTGTGGGTATGCTCGTGTTTGTGAATGTGAGGCACAGCCGTATGTACTTTCACAAGTAATTATAGTGCTTCAGCCATTAAGAGACAGAACGTTTGCGCTCGATTTGATAAGTGTGGTATGATGTGACTAATGCCATCTGAGAGGACCAGGAGTGTAATGTGTATGAATCAGTGTCTGTGTGTAAGTCTGGGTGTCTTTGCATGCCGTGGAGTGTGTATGGGAGTGTGTGTAAGTGTAGCTGTCGAAGAGGAGGCCATTTTTATGTGGCTATGTGGCTGTATGTTTAGTGATTGAGGTTTGCAGAGGGGAGAGCTCCTCTCCTGATGTAAGAAACACATGAGTAGAGGACATGGTGTGTGTGTGTTCATGTGGGTGTGGGTGAGTCCATGTGTGCATCCAGATGAAAGACGTTTATTTGTTTCTGTGCCTAATGTCCCCCAGGCCAAAGAAATGTTTTCCTAACCAATCAACATTCATCAGAGGCTATGCTACCTCTCCTGGTGACAAAATAGTAAATGCTTCTCTAAATCATTCACCATTTTTTCTTTAATTCTCCCCTCCCCTCTTTGCTTCCCTTCCCCCTTGTCCTCCTCCAGCTGGTGGGTGGCGAGTTTGACCTGGAGATGAACTTTATCATCCAGGAGGCAGAGAGCATCGGCTGCATGGTGGAGCTTCTGTCGCATTGCGAAGTGACGTGCCAGGCTGAGATCTGGAGCATGTTCACCGCCATCCTGCGTAAGAGCGTGCGCAACCTGCAGACCAGCACCGAGGTGGGCCTCATCCAGCAGGTGCTGCTCAAAATGAGCACAGTGGACGACATGATCGCAGGTGGGATGTTGAGACAGCAGGAAAACATTAGTTCAGTTCATAGTTTGGTATCTTATATAGCCAAACAGATGTGGGTGACATTATTAAAAAAATGTTTTAATCTTCACGTTTAATAAACAGCCTATTTTGTTGTGTGCAATTTAAAACGGCAGCCTATTAACAGGAAAAAAACTGTTGCATTATTCATGGTTCTTAGGCAGAGTTAAAAAGTCTTAAATTTGCTTTTAGTATTTTTGAGTTCTGAATAAGGGTTGAAAAAGAAAACTATTGTTAGTATGGGAAAACATTTGCATTTACACATTTTCCCTAAAAATCCAGATTTCTAAAAATATATAGATCAAGAGACCAGGGGCAAATTTTTTATACATGCTATATTAAACAAACGGATCAAAAAACGGTTGCAATGCTACATGGAGCACATGCTTACTTAGCACTACTTGTTGCTAACTTGTTATATGAATATGAGCACCAGTTCTTAAGCAAAAAAACCCAGCCATTGCACCAACTGCATGACCAAGATTTACAGAACCACTTTCTAAGAGATGCTACGATGATCTGGGACCAACCAACATCTAAATAGTTAAGAACAATGCGTAAAACTCTAGAATTTCTTCATCTTGTTTGTTTGATTTATGCATATATTTAATTGAAGAGTGTCACACAGGTGGGAGAGCAGGTTAAGAAACACAGGTGACAATATAAAATAAATGTCTCTTTTTTTCTTCTTTTTGTTTTTAATTTAGGCTTTTTCAGTGTTTTAATCATATGTATTAATAGGCTTTATCCCTTAAAATATATGCCGTTGATTTCTCGAATGTGTTTGTGTGTAAATATTTCAAATAGTTTAAGAATGTTGAGATTCACACAATATGATAACCCTAAGCAAAAACAAAACAAAACATGGTTTCACAATATTTACAAAAAATATGACAATGAAAATGTGAAACAGCATTTAATGTATTTATATAAAACCTGAAAACATCGGTTACTCTTATTACTGAATAAAAACATCTAACAGATTTATTATTGCAGTTTAAATAATGTTATTAAAACTATAAAATGATTACCTGCAAAATTTAAAGGCTATACATGTTGTAAATGAGAAATATCAATGTATGTATTCCTAATAAGTTGGCAAAACACTCATTATGAAGTATTTTATTAGTTTTATGAAACCAAGATAGCTCAATACATGCACAGACGTGTCTGATACAAAATGTTTGAGGGGGATTGAAACCTATTCTCATACTTCTTTATATTATTGGTTTATGGAGTTTAGCCGCTGCAGTCATGTCGTTAAGGTCTTCTACTGCTAGAGTAGTAATTTCACGCAGGGAAAAGGGATTTTTCCAAAAGCAACTTTCAGAAACACACAAAAAGCACCTGCCTTCCGAAATGGATTCTACTGTATTTGTTTGACCAATAAAAACCCATAACACATTTTCAATAAATAGTATATAGGATTTTATGAACCTTTCCGAGCATGTTGAGTTGACCTTATTTGTTTGTGGGATAAATGTTTGATTATATTTTTTATAGTAAAACTTTCAGTGTACTTTGTTTCATACCTATAAAACTTGCCCATTTTTCACATCTAAAGTATGTTAACCAGTATGTAGACAGAATTTACCCACTTCATCTCTTTGCATTATCACATCGACCTTGGCTTCCCTTTAATAACATCTCAGCATGCTCATCACCTCATTTACCGTCCATCCTCTCTGTCCTATCCAGCGTTGCCGGATAATGGCTTTCATAACTTCCCTGACTTGTTAGTACTCACAGCAGAGCTGAGTATACATAGCTGCATCGGTATAATGTCAGTTCTTACCAGCTCTCTGTCCTAACTTGGATTCTGATTTTTCCTGAAACTATTTAAAATGACCTATATGGATTTATTGTTTCAAAACTAGAGCTCGGGGGGGTAAATCTGGGACATTTTGTATTGCATTTTGTTCTCATATCAAGCACCTCAGTGAGCTAGCGTTTCTCCTTTATTCCCTGTCGCTGGGCTCTGGTTAATGAATAATGGTGCAAGAAGAAAGTGCAAGAACAAAGAGGAGCCCCTCTAAACAGATTGTTTCACTCTACAGAGGCTGAATGCTCTGTCTCTGCCATAGCTAGACTGCTCATGTTGTTTGTGTGAAATGAAGGTCAGCGAAGCATCTGAAAATACCATAATTTATAGCTGAGGCTAAAGCATGCTAACATACCTACAACAGCAAAATCATCATACAGTTGCATGCCATTAGGAAGAGCATGAGATCATGGAGTCATGTATTACGTATGTACATTTGCCGTCAAGAGAGTCACTGGAAAAATACAAGTTTTAGGTTAATTAATGTCCCTATTTACTTCAAGAAGTACATCCATTACAATATAAAATTGGCATTTTTTATTGAAACTAAGAAAAAATCCAACATATGTTTTATTGCATCCCAGCTTGAGTCAAATAGGGATGCTGGTCAAGTTCATACTCTTATCAATCAAGCACTGTTTCATACCAGTCTTGAATATGATTCGTCTTGGACATACTTTGACAACTGACAACTTGAAAGCTATTTTCTCTAACCTTATTTTAGTCAAATGTAAGAAATACCTACAAGCAACAGCTGGCTCACATTTTCTTGGTGAGATAAAGGACTTTAATTTATTATTATTTCAAAAGAGTCATTCGGGTCAAATGGAAATCTGAATTGCAATCCGTGAAATAAGGTGTCAATCAAATCTTTACAAAACGATATGGTCAATATTAAATTACATATGAGATTTAAGCATTTCATTATGATAATATTGTACCAATATTTTAGAAAAAAAATACTTAACTACCAAGATAAATAATCTTATACATTATGGTACATGGGTATAAAATGAAAACAGGAAGGGATGGAAAGGCAGTGAGAAACGTCCAAGGGTTGATTTGACACGGAGCTGTCAAACCAAGATGCATGTGCTTGGTATAGAGTGGTGTAGCTGTTAGTATGTTGACTCTCACTGAATGATACATAACCAAACTCTCACTGTATGCAAACAGGCTCAGTGTTATGACCTCATCACACATAATCAGAGAAAAGTCTGTGAAGGACCTTCCAGATGCTGACTCAAAGATACACTCATGAGAACACACATCTAACTCTCTGTTCTCTGTACCCTCTTCTCATGTGTGTGTGTTTACTCAGACCTCCTGGTGGATATGCTAGGAGTCCTGGCCAGTTACAGCATCACAGTCAAGGAGCTGAAGCTGCTCTTCAGTATGCTGAGAGGAGAAAATGGCATCTGGGTAAGTTGGTGCAGAGCAAAACCTGTATATATATATCTATATCTATCTATATAAGTTAGGTGGCGATAGGTCAAGGAAATTGAGACGTTTCAGACACTCCGTCACAGTCTTGTATAAAACACTGTTTATAATGAAAGCTTTAAGTTTATAATATATTTAGTGTTGGTATACGTTCTAAATTTTCTTTAGAATAAACATGGGAGCGGACTTGATTTCATTAACTTAAAACTAGTCACAGCTAATGACTTTATCCAATGACTGATTTGTCTTTGTCAACATATAAGCTTATATATATATAATATATATATATATATATATATATATATATATATATATATAATAATATATTATATTTTTGTTTTTATCTTTTTTTGGCTTGAAATTAGATTTTCCTCTGATTCTTGTATCCTCCCACAATAGTGGTCGAAGCTAAATTTATTCCAAATGAGATTAATTATACAGCAGGAGTTTGTGGTGTCATTAGTCTGGGTGTTACTTAATGGGATTATTGTGCTAAAAGACTTGAATAAAAGAGGATGTGTCTGTGTGGCGTGTATTTGTATGATTAGAGACAAGGGTAATTTGTGTTTATGTTTAGATTTTTATGTTTTATTTTTGCAGTGGTGCTGTTTTTGCTCTCTTGTAATTGACTTTATTAATGGAACAGAGGAGTGACTGTGTTACTACTGTTAGAACATTAGAAGCTTGATGAAAAAAGCAGTGACAGCCCGATCAGGTGTGAAGGTTAAACAGTCAGTGCTGTTCAATATACTCAGCCTCGTTTACATGTAACTACTATTTTCTGTTTCTAAACACAGAGAAGCTCCACTGGACTAAATGGTTTTGCTCAAGGACAAACTTTTTTTCTTTCCTACTGACAGGTTCTTTAACCACCACATATTTTTTACAGTCAGCAAAGCAAACCATAACTTTTAAGACAAAACGGCTGAGTTTCCTTTACTCTAGTATTTTGCATGCTTTGCAAATAATTTAAATTCTGCATGTGTTATACTTTGTGCACCTTGCATCTTTATGCTTTCAAGCTGAAAATGCAGAAGCTTGTCATTCATATTTTTTTATACGTTATGATTGCCTTCTGTTAGAGCTTCTGTACGAATACCGGTTAATGAGATTACACCTGGAGCTGGAAACTAAAATTGATGAGTTTAAGATCAGCTTGGCTTCCTGTTGTTGTAATACGAACTGCTTCTTGTAGTATACTGATTAGCTCAGCTTGCAGTCACTCAGTTTACTGTTTCAGAAGGAATGTTTTAAAACTGAGCTGTGCAGAGAGGATTTTATGAGGTGAAAGTCCATGTGAAAACAGCCAGCGCAGGGCTTTTAGGTCTATGTATATTTACAGATTTCTTGTAAAAGCAGAAGCAATCCAGAATGCCCCCCACCTTCCTTTCCAAAAAATCTCTTGTCAACTTTGATTGGTACACTCCTAATCGGGCGCAATTCCGAACGCTGTAGATTGCTTTCCAGGAATTTGCAAGCTCCAAAATACCTGCAGGACAGGGTACAATTTTAATTCTTGTCCTTATTGGGTCAGATATGGTGAAAAACTTTTAAATGTCCTGTTTAATTTAATGCAGACTTAAAATCCTTTCTCTCAACATCTTTTTCTCTGTAAGGTTAGTAGAACTGTGAAAGCGTCACTGACTTCAGGTGCACAGCAATAATTTATTTCACAGATTTTATTTAAAAAGTGAAACTCGTATAGATTTATTACATACAGAGTGGTGTTTTCGTTCTGTTGATTTTGATAAATTTGGTCTACAGCTAATTTTCTTAAAAAAGTTTACTTTTAAATTGGACCAGTTAAAAATAGAATTTGACACAAAATGTTATTTAATGTTCTGGCATGACAGTTGTCCAGCAGATTAAAACCCTCCTTAAACAGGATGAGCCACAAAAGGCCACTGCTAAAGAAGCTCTTGGTTTACCCAAGCACATGAATGGTAAATCGAGTATGTTGAAAAAGTGCAGTCGGAAATGGTGCACAAGCAACAGGGCTGACTGCAGCCTTGAGAGGATTGTGAATCAAAGCCCATTCAAGAGGTTGGGGGAGATTCGCAAGGCATGGGCTGCAACTGGAGCTAATGTTATAGGAACCAAGACACACAGATGTATCCAGCAATTGGTTACAAAGTCACTCCTAAACTAGAGACAGCATTAGAGGCGTTTTACGTCGGCCCAAGAGAAAAAGGGTTAGACTATATTTTGCATTATCATTTAGAATTGATGGGATACACAACACAACAGGAGAGCCATTTGGTGCATTTCTTTTCCTTCTCTCTACACCCCCTTCCCTGGTTAATTTCTATTCAATTAAGGCCAATTGTAAAAAAAAGGTATTATTGAGTTACTATTGAGTGCATATATTGTACAGTGCATGGACATAATATTCATTTTATTGGTCTTATGTTTTGTATTGATCTTCAATGATATTCTAAATTATGGAGATTTACATGTAATGCCTTTGCCCTTCCTCATCACCCTTTGATGAAGTGCATGCACAACTACTATCAGCCTCCTCTGGTCACTGATCAGTGGTCCATACCCTCAGCCATTTCACAGTACCTCCGCAGTCCAATAACTATTGTCAGCCCATCCACTTTCCCCCATTTCCCTGTCCATTTCAATTCCTCTTCTCTCAGCAGCCCTCTCTGGGGACAGATCAATTAAGGGGCACCGTGGTATTGAGGGGTTATCAGGGAGGGAGGAGGTGATTGAAGACTTATTGATCCAAGGTGGTTTTGTGGTAGAGATGTGAAGCCACACAGTCACTTTTTTTTATTTTTACGATTTTTTTGAACTGTCTTTCTGTACTGTCCTTCTGGTGGACTGCATTTGCGATGTAATAATGACCGAATTTACTTTGTCGTCTCCGATCCTAGCCAAGACACGCTATCAAGCTGTTGTCTGTGTTGAACCAGATGCCTCAGAGGCACGGTCCCGACACCTTCTTCAACTTCCCTGGACGCAGTGCAGCGGTGAGACACACACATGTACCTGTTCTTCTGCAAACGTATTCTCCCTGCTCCTAAATTGCTAAAAAGCGTTCCTTCCAGTTTATGTGTACCATCAGTCCAGACATTGTTGTAGATGCTTCATTCCATAAGAAAAGAAAATAAATGTTGAATATTAATGCTGATCATATGGTGAATCTCAAAAGTGCACACATCCCTGTTAAAATGCCAGGGTTTTGTCACATAAGAAAATGAAACTATGATTATACATTTCAAAACTCTTCCATGTTTGATGTGTTTTACATCCCAACGGTTCAACTGGAAAACACGGAAATCCGTCATGAAGCCATTCTTTAGTTGACTTGGATATATGCTTGAAATCGTAATGATGAATAATAAAATCCCTCTTCAGTTTTGTGGTCAAAACTGTCTCCATGAAAACCTCAGTTCCACATGCAGAAAATGAACTCTGCAGCATGACTTGTGTTCCTTTTGATATGTACGGTGTTGTTTTTATAGGCCCAAATATAATTTTGGGATTTTTGGCAGCTCCCTTAGTGTTGCTTTAGGCCTCTTGGCAGCCATTCTGAACAGTTTCTAAATTTCTTATTACCAGTCATAGAGAAAAGTCAAGTGACATCACTGTTGGCATTCTTCGCTGTACAGTCCCCCCAGAGCAACATTTTGTCAAATAGGCACAGTAGATTAGACACCATTGCTACTAAGGTGAGTAAATGTCTACAAAAAGACATTTAATAGTGTTTTTAAAGAATAGCATATACAGTATGATGCTGTGGAGATCTTTTTACCCCTTTCCTGACTGATACCTGTGTTCAGTTAAATCATTTTCAACCTGTCTATTGATTTAGCTAAATAATGCAATGAGATTCACCTTTGAAGGTGTACTCACATATGCAACCAGATTGTGGCCCCGTTTTCATTTTTTTTAACCTTTTCTTCTCTTACAAATTTGTCTTTCAGTTGATTTGCACAGGATATATATCATTTTAAAGGTGACAACTATATTTATTTATTATGGTATAATTTTTTACATCTCATAAACCTGGCCTTTTAACAGCCGTCTGTACACTTTTGAGATCCACTTAGGCCATATTGGATGTTTTATGCATTGATGTAAACTGCTCTGTTGGATGTATCCTCCATCAGGCTATAGCGCTGCCACCAATTGCAAAATGGCCGTACCAAAATGGATTTACCATCAACACCTGGTTCAGACAGGATCCACTCAACAACATCAATGTGGACAAGGACAAACCATACCTTTACTGGTGAGTTTACCACCCTGTACTTGGACTGGAATTAAAGAAAGAGTTTTGTCGACTTAGTAAAACAAATTCTCTCAAAATGTATTTTTAAAAAATGTTTAAAACAAAAAATCTTGCTTTTGCCTCTTCTTTAAGCTTATAGCATTACATCATTGTTTTTCCAAACATATTCTCAGGCGAGCTTGATCACAGTGAAAGACCGAAGAATATCAATCTGCTTATTTAAATTTTTTTGTGATCATCCCTTTTATATAATACATTTCCTGATCTTTTTATGTTTTTTTATTTTTATGTTTATAAGAAAAGAGTCCTTAATTCGTGGCTGCTTTAAGTGATTACTCTTTTTGCACAAACTAGCCTCTGCTATTGTTATTGATTCAAGCATTAAGTAATGAAAAAGCCCAAGGCTGAGTGAAGAAGCTGGACTGGCTTGTATTGTGTCCAGACTGAAATTAATTTCAGCTGAGGGGAAGACAGACGCTGCACAAAGTAGAAAGTGTCTGATTTCTTCACATCACCAAAAGTTTGCCGACAGATTTTTGCCTTATTCATCATTGGAGATGAAGGAACGATTTATGCGCAGACTGACTGGAGCTTATCTTTTTTCTATTAAAAAAATGAGAGTAATACTTAAAAAGATACACTGGCCTCAGCTGGACTAAAAACAAAATTTCTGCAGCAGTGATTATTTTTAGTTTAAGGGATTATTAAGTGTCGCATCTAAATTCCCAGTAGAAATAATACATTTGTTTCACAGTGTTCTAGTCTCTTGACCACGAATGTCTTCTAACAGTACATGACTGAAGAAGCCTGTGTTTGAACTTTCAACCTGCTTGACCTCATTAGTCATATAGCAACGAAATGCAGCCTGAAATGGACTGTTGTAAAGAAATCAAGCACTCAACACAAAACAATACCTTGCCATCTGTTTACATATATTTACAAGGTTTTACAAGTTCCTAAAATTTCCTCATGTCTAAATGATCTGTCTATACATTGGTAATGCTTTTGTAAATAATACTTCACCTGGCTCTCGCAGGTTTCTACGGCTCCCTGAATAAATTTGTTCAAGGACAGAAATTACTGAACTCTAAAAATTTTCATTTCTGTCTCGTTTATTTAAAAAATAAAAAGTTATATATTCACTGTGCCAAGGAAAATTATTGTCATGCAACACTCTTTGTGTGTGCAGTTTGCTTCTTTTCTGCAGGGGATTGGAGGGAAGATTGGGGGAAGATAGTAAAATTCAGACAATTAGGAACTGTGTGAAACAATTGAAACGTTTTTCAATTCAGTTTTATTTATTTATGTCTCACCAATTCATAACAAATGTTGTCTTAAGGCAGGTACCAGAAAAATAAAAGTGGAAATATTCAAAAATGTGTCATGTGTTGAACAAAATTACGATTAAGAAACCATGTTTTCTTAAACGTTTTGGTCTTAACTTGGTTTTCCTTGGGCTAATAAAAAATTGCCTAGGCTAGCTTTGGATAAGCATTGGGTCCATCAAATTAAACAAGAATTTTATAGTGTTTCTTGTAGCAACATTTTAACTCTTTGGACCTCTTTTCTTCAGATTCTCTGTGACAGACCAAAACAAAGTTGTGCATAAATCAGAAGGTTTAACATAAAATCCCTGTCACATATATTGAAGTTTCTTTGTTTGCAATGTGACCAAATGAGATAAAGTTCAAGGAGTATGGAAATATTTGCAAGGCACTGTATAGACCATTTAGGGATTTTTTTTTTATACTGACAATATATAATCAAAAATAATAATATATTTGAAATATATCTAAGTGCTTTTATGTAGTGGGATACAGGGTTTATTTTTGGTCTTTCCTAAAAAGTATTAAAGATGCTGTCTGCTGTTTACGTGGCATATCTACATGAGAATGTCTAGTTGCTGCTGCAAGGCTGGATAATGTAGCAGCAATTCCAAAATCCAGTGGAACCAACTAAAAGTAAAGTATTGAAATAGAATAGAATAGAATAGCCTTTATTGTCATTGTATACAAGATGTACAACAATATTGGTGAGCAACTTTCTTATTGGTGAACAAATTAAATTTAATAGTATGTAAATATACAGTAAGACTTTAAGTAGTAATAAAGTAGAAAAGGTGAAACTAATATTTAAGACGACTATGAGGATAATTGCATTAAAGTATAATGTAAAGCTATGTGGTAGTTGGTAAAAAATGATGTGAATCCAGTATGTTCATCACTGACGCTACATATATTTTTAAATGTATGTTTTAAACATTTTGTGTGTTTGCAGTTTGCCCCAAGCTATGCAAGCGCAGGAAAACCCGGAAAATCCCTAAAGCGATGACGCGGTCAGTTTAGCAGCTTTGGAAATAAGGATTTCTCCTGCTTAAATATTAAACACAAGATTGATTTAACATTTCTGGCAAGCTCCATCCAGAGGAATAAATTCAACATTAGTTTTGGTGCTTAAACTCGCCATGCAAGCTGAAAGATAACTTTATTTCTTTACAGAGTGTGTTAGACTTGAGGTGTTTTCATAATAATAGCGTGCAATCCAACAGGCGAAATATGAACAAGAGATTGCGTATACAAAGCACAACCAGTTTGTGTTTCTTCAGCATGTTTTGCTCAGAAACTCACCAGGGTGCGTTGGCTGAAGATGTCTAAATTGTGAACACCTGAGTGAGATGACTGAGTGACATAGACAGTAAGGTAATCGGTAAATAGATTATTGATTTGGGACAAAACTTTAAATGTCGAGACACTCCATAATGAGTGCATGGTTTGTTGATTGCCTCTGTTTGCTGTGCAGCTATGGACTCTGCTTGTCTCACTGTTGGTGTTGTAAGAGCAAGCTGTTAGCCAGTGTAAAGCTTCATTAGTTTTGACCTTTTATTTAATTGAACTCCTTTCATGGACTTCTTCCATCCACCTCTTCTGTCTGTGATGCTAACTAGCAGCGTCCTCATTCACCTTAAATCCCGCCACCACCACACCCCCGAAGAGTCAAAGAGTCATTACCACCAGCAAAAAAAAAAAAAAAAAAACGAACCAAGACGTAATCTCCTGAAGGAAGGATACCATCGCAGAGATGAGCTCTAATCATGTAAAGTGTTAGGATGTAATCCTGTTTCCTTAGTAACCGTTTGTCAGGTTGTCATGGTAAGTGTGGTGCAAGAGAGGGAGGGCCACCTCCTCTGTTCTGGCCTGGGTCTTATCATCCTCCCCCAGATGCAGCTGCTACTCAAGCGGCATGTTTGACAGCGGCCCGTGCAGCTGCATGACGGCCACGATAACGCGCTCCTAATGTATACCAGGGATTCGCTCGAGAGGGATTTATATGCTCTCCGGCTTTGCTGCGCGTGTGATCCTTCTGGGCCTATTTTAGGAGAGAAATGTGTTATAGCTGTGAAACTGAGCTGTACATGGATGTAACGAGAGTGGGAAGATAAACATTATGGGGCACAAATGAAAGGAAAAGGAATTAGTAATGTTCCTTAAAAATGTGTAATTTGCGGCCTATGGTGCTCCTGTGAAAAAAAGTTTTCTTTTACTGGCTTAAATAATAAGATATGTGGGTGTTCTGCTTACAAACTGGAAAGAGGATTTTTTAAAAATATTTTATTTTATATATTTTTCCTAAGTATATTTCAATTTAAGTGAAAATGTTTCCCCACTTACACATTTCTTCTGTTTAGTTTTTTTTTTTGTCACAGTTAAATATTTTATACCATCAAATAAATTTTAATACTGGATAAATATATTCTAATTATTTAAATATTTACTTTTTTTGATTAAAGCTACTTAAAGCAACTATTGTCTCTGTGAAAAAGCAATCGCAATCTAAGTTTAAAAACTGGTTGTGCCACTCTTGGTGGTAGCTGCTGCCTTAAAGCATATTTCTCTCATAATTCTCATATGAACCAACTTTTAAAGAAACTGAAAGTCCTTGTTTCCATTTTTGGAGACAGATCTTGTTTTTCTGTAAATGCCAGAAAGCATCTTCTTGCTGTCACTTTTTTACCTGTCCCAGCTGCCATGAACGGTTAGACACTGTCATTCATAACCTCTCACACATCACTGCACTCTGTATTCTTAGGTCAACTGGACATCTTTATCCACAAGCAGACATCCAGTAGAGCAATTTAATACATAAATCAATACTTGGACTATGACCATCATACTTGTCAACTTTTATCCTATTACCGTGTCTTTACAATCTGTGTTCTCATGACCTTTTAACCCTTGACGTTGCATATGTACGTTCTGATCTGGGCAAAAAGGACCCCACTAACTACAGTGTCTGAGACTCTCCAATCGAATCACCTTTGGAGCTTTTAAAGAGACTTGGAAGTTCAGTTGACACCTGTTGTTGCTTTGAGTGCTTTTGCTAGTCATCTTTTCATTGGTGCTATTGTGTTTTAGTGTTGTTTCTGTGAACACCTCCCTTTTGGAAATAGTTTTGTGAAATTAGCAATAACTAGGAATGAGTTTTTTACATCACTGTGGAGGAGTTTTGGACTACTCTTGTTTGCTGAATGTGTTTTCATTCAGCCACACTGGAGGGTTTTCTAGCATTACTTTTGTGACCCCCTAGATGCGCTCTTGGTGTAACTTTGGCAGGCCAGGCATTTCAGGGAAGGTTCACCACAGTTCCACCTTTTGTCCAGTTGTGGATAATGGCTCTCAATGTGGTTTGCTGGAGTCCTGTAGACTCTGAACCCTTCTAAGACTCATAGCTATAAATGATTTTGTTTCTTATCTGTTTTTGAATTTCTTTAGATCGAGGCATGTGTTGCTTCTTTAGATCTTTTAGCCTAATTCATGTTGCCCAACAGGTTTTATTCTTTGGGTGTAGCTAGTGAAGTTAAACCAACAATGCGGTTAATTCATTAATGTATTTTATTTTATTTTCTCTGGTTAGTAATAAGTTAATTGGTTAAATATTAATTAGTTTGATAATTTAAGTGTAACAAAAAAGCAAAAACAAGAAATCTTTGAGAAGGCAAATACTTTTTCATAGCATTATATATAATACATAAAATATAGAAATATTCATGCATTTATTTTTCATTTTAATTTCATTGGAGTTTTGTTTGACAAAAAAACAAACAAGATATTTCAAAGTTTAAATCATTTGTTGATATTTAAATGTTTTAATTTATAGAAATTAATCTCTTTGGTTCTTCAACAGTTTTCGTACGAGTAAAGGAATCGGTTACTCCGCTCACTTTGTGGGAAACTGTCTCATCGTGACATCCCTGAAGTCCAAAGGAAAAGGCTTCCAGCACTGTGTAAAATACGATTTCCAACCACGTAAGGTAAGAAAACTTGCAGTATCCTGTGCCACTTGTTCGATGAGACAGTGGCAGGAGTGTTCTGCTGCTCTTTCCTTACATCTCTCTGTGCACTTGCTGCGAATGTTGATGAGCCTTGATAAGGTCTGTCAATTAAGGCCCCCTCTGCTGCGCTGTCAGCAGTTTGCTGCTGTCCTAAACACAAACACCCACACAAGACCTTGCCTGTGCACGTAAACAAACGCACATTCTGGTTGATGAGATGGCCTTCTGCAGTCTTTGCTGACCCAGTGAAATCCTGGCACAGCCTAACAAAGTTCCCAGTGGTTCCATTTGATCAATTTGTATGTCACCCTCGTTTGTCTGGTTGGTGTATGGGTTAATGTCCATGTTCAAGTGTGTGCTGGGGGGAGTGAATGCATGGATGGACAATTTTCTTCCTCATTATCGATGGACCTGGCAGAATTTTAGACCATCTTCCTGAAAGAATCTAACAAACTGAAATAATTTATACCAGGTCGCACTCATAGAGAGCCTCAGTACGAGAATGTTTCAGAGAGTCTTCTTACTGCTGAAAAGACAGAAATAAGCGCACAAGCTTCCTGAGGCAAATATAGAGCAGTGACTAATGGGGTTCTTACACAGTCTGGAAAAGTCCGATATTTTATTAAGGTGTTTTCTAGGTCTAGATATGTAAGAAAAAGGTAGATTATGGAAAGCATTTATATCTCCAGACTTTAAATCACTACCTGTTCTCTGAAAGATCCATCCATCCACCCATCCATCCATCCTGCCATCCTGCCATCCATCCATCCATCCATCCATCCATCCATCCATCCATCCATCCATCCATCCGTCCTACCTTCCTTCCTTACATTCTGATTTTTGCAGATTGCATATTTTAACCTTGACCACTGTGAGCGAGCGCTCAATTTCAGTTTAATTTTACACAAAAGGGTTTGATGGGAATCAGTATGATGTAAAAAATTAGCCAGCTCAAAAAAGGTAAGGCAACACCTCCTAAATGATAATCACATGATATGAACTAAACAATACTAAACAGCACAAAACACATGCAAAGCAAATTTACCGTTTGGTTCCTGTGTTTTTTTTTTAGTTTGGGAAAAAGATCGCATCCGTCCACATCCCATAAAAACCCCTGGAGAAACTCGAGAAACCGCGCTACTCAATGGTCAGCCCGGTTTTCCTATGGTGACATTGGGATGGCAAAGGGCAACCCCCAATGAATTTTTAGGAAAACTAAAAAGTATTGTGTTTTTTAAAAAATAAATAACAATTATTGGAAAATACCTTTTTTTAAGGGCCAGATTTCTTGTAATTTTGGTTTTCTAAAGGGAAAAAGGGTTTTCCCTAATTTCCCCTTTTTAAATTCCCAAAAAAGTGCCCTTTTGGGTAAAACTCCCGAAAAACGAGTTTTTGGTTTTTTGGGTTTTATTCAAGCTTTCCCCCCATGTTTGGGGATCTTTTTCAAAAAATTTTAGACTGCCCTCTGCAATTTGCCCACTGCAGCAGGGGTTTTTCCCCTTGGGGGTCTTTTTTCCCGCACAACCCCGTTCCCCAAACCCCCAAAATTCCAACTTTCCCATTTAGCAAGAGACAGGTAGCCTGACCTCACAGTGGCATTTCATTTCCCCTTTCCCCCATAGGCTCCCCCAAACCTTTTTTGCAGTTACCGAATGGGGTTTTTAAAAAAACCAAAAATTTTCCCGGCCTTTGAGGCAAATGTTTTAGTTTGTGCACATGGGTTTTTTGGGAGGGTTTATCCCAAAAAAATTATCTAGAGGTGAAAGAACAGGTCCCCCGAAAACCACTGATTTCCCAAACAAAAATTTTTTTTTTTTCTTGAAGGCCCGGGGATTAAAAAGTTTCCCTCCAAATTTTTTCACACAGAGCCGGACATAATTTTTATTTTGATTTAAGGGGGGATTAAAAGGGATGTAGCTCCTGAGAGGTGAGTGGACTGAAGAACTCATAGAAGGTGATAGTGAAGTTGAAGAAGAAGAGATTAAAAACCAACAGCTTTCCAAAAATTTCCCCTGTTTTTTTTCCTCCCTTTCCCCGCAAATGCCCCAAGGGGGGTTTTTAAAATATTAAGATTTAAGGCAAAACTTACACTGCAGCTTAACATTATAAATGATCTCTTCTTATTTTTTCAGAGCTATGACAAGTGTTTTCTGGGTTCATCAGAGACTGCAGATGCAAACAGAGTCTTCTGTGGTCAGCTTGGAGCCATTTATGTTTTCAGTGAAGCTCTCAACCCGGCTCAGATCTTTGCCATTCATCAACTCGGACCAGGATATAAGGTACATTTATACAGCAGATCACACCTCCACTTCTTATTCTCTGTAAGCTTCGTAATGAGTCAGTCTGAGGCACAATTGGCAGGAGTTTTTGATTCTGATGTTTTTGCCCAGCTAACATTGAATCGGCTGTTGCTGCTGGGGATCATAAATATTTATTAATGTATTGTTTCATTATAGAAGTTAAAGAACTTATTCTTCATATTTTGTCTAGTTTTTCGTGATTCCTTGGCAGAGTGCAAACTGTAAGTCTGCACTTGGTTTACATTATGATATCGTGGCAATTTAAATTGTCTGAGTAAATGACCTTTTCAATATTATTACTTTGTAATTTCTTTGCCTAAAGCAGCCTAAATTATACTGCTTCCACTTCAGGAAGCATGAACTTGATTTGCTACTTAAATACTAACCTATTCCTAGTCATTTACACAATTGTAAAAATCTAAAAAGTGCAATGAAAAAATTTATTTTCTGATGAAGAATAAGTTAGAACATTTTTTCTCTTAAAATGGCTAAAACTACACATAAGCGTATCAAATTAGATGGACATGATTAGAATATCATTATCATCATTCTGAAGGAGGCTGGTCCTATTGTAGCAGCCTATGAGTCTGATGAGGGATTTAAAGAGCTCTCAAAAGACTTTTAAATCAGCCATTGCACTGAACAGAAAATGGTCTACTAGTTAATGACTTTCACCCTGAAAGAAGTCTACGAAAACGGCCTCTCGCTGCTGATCATGTGAAAAGGCATTCCTATACAATCACAAAAACCCTGCACAGGATTAAGTGTAGAGTTTTCCAACTTTTTTGTCAGCTAAAATAAAAACATGTTTGTGAATATATTTTTCTTAATGAGTAAACCAGGGTTTCGTTTTGGTAAGTCCAATCAAATCACTGTCCTTTCCAGAGATAAAAAAACTGTTTAGTTTAGTATTGAATATTTAATGGAGTTCCCGACTTTTACATGTGCCTAAATTTACTTAATGTAAATGTATACTGTATAATGTATACATCACAAGAGAATTAATTCTGTTGCAGAGCACCATGGCCTCTAAAAATTCAATTCCAGGCCTTTTTGGCCTGGCTATCAGTGAAAGATGACCAGAGCACCTCACCAGCTGTCTTCTACTTGTTTTGGCAGACTTGCCAGAAGCTGCTTGCAGCTTTTTCATGAAGGTGTCCAGACCTGTCAAGATTCCAGCACTATGAGACTGCATCAGTATGAAGCTGCTGATGTGCAACACGCTGCCGGAATTACAGCAAGTCTTTAGAAGAAGTCTGTCAAAAAATCCTTTAAGATACTTCTTTACTTACTATAACATGATGAAGTAGTAATTAAACCGTAAGAATACAAATTATTGTCATCGCTGGTAATCCTCAGAAGCATAGTTGCTGGCAGGGGTTGTTATTCTGCCCTCACTGAACATTATGTCCCAGTTTGGCTGATAGATGAACATTATTTCAATAAAAGGAGAACCTTGCTTTCTTCCTTTTGGTAAATGCACATAACGTTAACATCTTTTAGATTAAATGGATGCATGAATGCGCAACCACATGTTTTAGTATATAGTTATATAACTAACTAGAATTAACTATAACTAACATAGCTAATATGTTGATAAGTAGGATATAGTATGGTGCAAAACGTTGCAATAAAAAACCGCTAGCGTAATGTTAATACCAGTGGAAAATCCAATTCATAGCTATCCTGATTATAGACTTTACAATTAAATGTTAACATGTACAAAATAAATTCCAGCATTCTACTGTGATATGATGCCATCTGTGCAACAAGTCCATTCGTGAAATTTCCTTGCTCCTACATACTCCACCGTCAAATGTCAGTGGTATTTTAAAAAAGTGGAAGCGATTATGAACAGCCATGCAGTGGTAGGTCATGTAAACTGATGGAGTAGAGGCAGAGGATGCTGACGTACATAGTGCACAGAAGTTGCCGACCTTCTGCAGAGTCAATCGCAACAGACTTCCAAACTTCATGTGGCCATCACATTAGCTCAAGACCATTTCAAAGAAAGCTTCATGGAATTGGTTTCCATGGCCGAGCCGTTGCATCCAAGCCATGCATCACCAAGTGCAATGCAGACCCTCGGATGCAGTGATGTGAAGTACGCCGCCACTGGAGGTGCGTTCTCTGGAGTGACAAATTGCACTTCTCCATCTGGCATTTTCATGGACGAGTCTGGGTTTGCCGGCTGCCAGAAAAAGGGTACTTGTCTGACTGTATTGTGCCAAGCCTAAAGTTTGGTGGAATGGGGATTATGCTGTGGGGTTGTTTTTCAGGAGCTGGGCTATGCCCCTTAATTCCATTAAAAGGAACTCTGAATGCTTCAGCATACCAAGAGATTTTGCACAATTCCATATTCCCATTTTTGTGGGAGTTTGGAGATGGCCCCTTCTTTTTCTAACATCACTGTACAGATTCCTGACCTCATCCCAATAGAACACCTTTGGGATGATTTAGCACAGACCGAGAGCCAGGACTTGTCCAATATCAGTCTATTAGCCCACAAATGTGCTTCTGGAAGAATGGTCATAAACTCCTGTGAACGCGCTCTAGAGAAGTTGGTGCAGAAATGTGACATTACTGGTTTTCTGATCCAAAATGACAGAACTGTTTTAAAGTACTGGTTGGATGTACATTTTTAGTAGACATCTGACAGCAATGAAATTATCACACTTCGCTAGAAAGGTGGCACAGATTTGGATGATATACAGATTATACAAATAAGTACAGTTTGGCCTCACATGGAAGCTATTAGTCATATCATACGCTTTGCCTTCTCTGATCTAACACAGTATGGGTACGGGTATTTTATAGACTAGACCTCTCATTTTCTCCTCCAAATGATTACATGCTCATCCCCAGTTTTTTTTTTTTACTCCATGAATTCTGATTTCGCACTCTGTTACAGCCCACTGCTTCCCGAGGCTGATCAGTTAGATGATTGCCTCTCTGCATGGTGCAGAATGGCCTTCTCAGATGCCCAGAAGAGACCATTAAATGGCTCGGTTGTTTCAAAGACGTTGGGCTTCTGTGCTGGTACCGTAATGATGAGTGAGTGGGGTTTTTTCCAGCTGGTTAAAGGATGATGCCACTGAGACTCAGTTTGTGTCGCCCATTTTACTTTCTTTATGCAAATGTAGGCCACTTCCTGTCATCTTGCTTAGTCCATGTCCAGGAGAGCCAAATCTTCAAAACAGTTTAACCCTTGCAGCTGTACTGTATGTATTCTCTTGGACTTGGCTGTTGTCATTGTTACTGCTCAATAATGAGCAGCCAGACATACAGCTTGCTTTGCTAAACAAGCCCTTAGCACAGCGAGGAGGCCCGTGGTCTTCACATTTGTGGTGGCTTATGATGGCAGACACACCATGTTACACTGAATGTCTGCGTGTGCAGTTTAGCGCCTCCATGCTCCACTAATGACACAAGAAAATGGAGCATAACATCTTGTTTTCCTGTGTGGGCCATAGCTGAAGGAAAACTCCTGAGTTCCTCTATCTTTCTCTCTCTGTGTTTATAAAATTATGTGCGTGGGTTTGTTAGGTCTGTTTGCCGTCACTCATGTTGTTTAAAGCGCTGCTGGTTGCCCACGTCGTCAGGAATTCAGATATCTTCACTGTAAAGCAGTACCAGCAATCTGGCCACAACAGAATTATTGAAGCCTTCAGGTCTATCTGTATAGTGGGTTTTATTTGTGTAAGTTCAGATGTTTGGTTGCCTTTATGTGCCTGGGATCCTGGCTCACAGCTCACCTTGTGCGTGATTTAATAAGGTTATCCATGAAATTAAGGTCCCGTCTTGAGAAATCCTTTTTTTAGCAAAACTGCCCTTTCACATCTAGGCAACCAGCTTATCTATATGTTATGTCTGAAAAAAAGAAAAACAGATGTTCAGTTGCATTTAGACATTCAATGGTGCTCTTTTAGTTTTGATACTATTCTTTTCCAAACAGCAGACCTGTAAACAAGGGAACAGTAGGTGCAACTGGAATTGCAAAGCGAGGGAGGGGGCATTATATTAGCCAGAAATGGGAAAACTTGGTTTTCCCACCAAAGATCAACTAAAAGAAATGCTCAGACAAAATTCTTACATGTTCTTACATTTACGTGTACTACCCAGTGCTTCATTAATATGTTTAGAGACAAGAAAAACAGTTTTTTTTTGTTCCCTTTAACCTGTTAAGCGCTTAAGGGGTTTTAGAGCAATTTCCACCTGACATTACATACCTTAAATAAATCAAGTATAGCTTCACAGTTGTAAGGCCTAGTTGCAAAATTTTGGTACCTGTGTAAAGGTAGACATAAAATAACATTCTTCCAATGGAACCACTATTGTAACTGTTACTATGTCTGATTTAATTGTGATTAAACAATAAAAAAATAAACATTTTTGAGCCTCGCTGAACATGGAAAAACACTATAAAAATCCTTTGAAATTTTTAGGAGAACCCCCAGGTTGCATTCATGCACATCTTTACTATAACTGCAGCAAATTTAGACTGAATAAGTTGAAGCATATATGTTCCACAAAAGATTTAGAGCACAATGTGCCAGGCGGAAATGGCAGTTAAGCAAAGGGTGCCAAACTTTCCCCAAATGTGTTTTTCACCTCATAAAAAGCTAATAAAAGGGAATTTGGTAAAATAAAAGTGCTGATTTCCATTTTAGGTCTTCTGCATTTTACATAGCTTTTGGTTATGACATTTACCCTGTGTATTATCAAAATGTACAGTTTCAAACATAACTGGAAGCTATCGGACTAGCCCGCAAGCTAGCAGCCGGTGGACAGCAACCAGCAGCCTGTAATGTGCAAGCAAATAACATCTCCAGAGAAAGTGCTAGAAAGACAAGTTATGCCTTGTTAGAAAGGTGAGTGTCTCTAGTTTGTTGTAATATGAGACATGTGGGGGTGCTGCAAAGAGAAAGGTGCTTTTTGTACCATTTTGTTTACAGAGTCTGCAATGTCTAAGGGACCTTAAATGTCATAGCCTGTGTTTAAGTTGCTGTAAAACTAAAAGGTATTTGTGCAAAACTCATTTGGAGAATGGTTTTGTGAAGATTAAAGCCTCCTCTTGCAACATATTTAAGGAAAACAATTATTGTGGAGTTTTACCAAGTTTTATAGACTGCAAAAAAGGGGTGTAGCCTAGCGTGGCCTAAATTTGTAGAATTTTACAACATTGGTGCTCTTTCTTAAAGAGATCACTTGTTCACTTTTTTCTGAGATGTGTTGCAAATATTTAAAACACAATATGCCTTCTTCCACAAAGGTTTTTTTCGACCAATAAGTTAATAGATATTTCTTTTGAAATTTTACACTGATGCTAGTTCACTAACCAGCACCTTCAGAGGTTTGAATTAGATTTTCACATAGGCTTTCTCTGACAACAGAAGAAGCAAGTTACATTTATTATTGCAGTACTTGTGTAGAAAACATCTCTGAAGCCTGTATTAGATGTGCCTGACATCTACTACAGTTTTGCTGGAGAGACTTGATTATTGGTTGCACAGATTATGACCATTAGCCAAGGTCTCAAATTAATGTGATTAACCTGTTCATTATCCGATTAGGGGTTGTTTTTAATCCAAATTCTCCAGATGTAAGCAAGGCTTCAGTGGACTAATCTTGAATAAAAAAGCCTGCACATACTCAGCAAGAACAGAAATGTGGTCTCTCTCAAATAACTTTGTGGGAGTTCTTGCAGCTTGTTCTTAACACATCGTGATGGCAGAACCTTTTTTCTTGTGTGCTGTCCAACAATTCTTATGATTGGTCAGGAATTTTAAGTGGGTGTGAACTTGCCAGGAGTTCTGCATTAGAGTTCTTGCGAAGTACACTATGCCTAGGCTGAATAGTAAACTTAGCAATGTTCTTTGAACAAGATAGTTTTTAATGACTTCTACGCTGCTCTGCTTTCCTCGTTTTACCCATACAGGCAGCGGTGTGGTGTGCAGGAAAGACCTAACACAATATTAAATTATTTAAAAATTGGATTTAACATGAAAAAAAAATCTCAGTGACATCTGTTATAAGTCTACATATGAACTTATCTAAGCAGTTATTTGGAGAAAGTCCAGATAATTTCCAAGTAAACTTGTACACTTCAGTCATATGCTGGAAAGCTCATTTACAGCTTTTGGCCCATGTTCTGCAAACAGTGTGGAGAGGCAGATTGAACTGAATGGATCAAACGCATCTGTGTTTGTGTGTGTATTTTGACATCACTGCTGTCGTAGCTGTCAGGTGCATAAAAATGTGGCAGTTGTCCTATTCATTCCTCAGTGTGTTGAGGACATGTTTGTCTTTAAATTCAGCTCTGTAGAACTTCACATAAAAAATAAAATCTCTTCTTGCATGCTCCTAGTATCTTCCTTAAGCCCTTAAGGAGTCAGCTAAGCTGTTCTACACGTTCACCTACCTGACCCTCGTATTTCTGCACGGTAACATAAATACAGACCTATTTTACAGGACCACAACTTCACACACATCATAAATGCTGCACCACAAATGGGCTTACTCTGCAAAAAATGTGCTTCCTAATTAGTGTATTAATTTCACATTCAGGCTATTCAGTATTTTTTGTGTGCAGAGGGCTCACTAACCTTAGAAAAAAACAAAGAGCACTTTATTTGTTCTTGTGATGGATTACCACTGCATCTTACTACGGCTTTGTTGGTAAGCTTTAATGGATAATCTCTTTAACATAGCCTTTCAAAAGAGAGGCTGAAGTATCCTGTTCGTAAATCAGTTGATATTAACTTAGGGGTGTGCAACTATCCCTAATTATTCTTGCAGATGCTGCTCAGAAGGTATAGATGTGTGTGTAAGTTTTAGAAATGTGCTTGGATGAAGATATAGTATATTATATCTACTTCTGCGTGCAAACTGCTCTGGGCACTTATCGCACACTAGACCTCTGTTTAAATAAGTATCAGGCTGCTGTCAAAAATGCTAAAACCACGGCGCAGGGGTAAAGGAAGTGATCCATGTACAGAGGCTACAGTCCTCGATGCAGCCATCACAGATTCGAGTCCTGGCCTGTTGACCTTTTGGTGCATGTCTTTCAATCTCTCTCTCCACCCAATATTTCCTGCTGGTCAGCTTACAAAATACAGGCCACTAGTGCCACAAAAAAAAAATGCATTTATAGTTTTGTGTCTGACAATATCAGGAAGTTTAAAATTCTTTTTAATTCTTTGAACTCTGTTGAATCCTTATGATTCCTATTGCCTGCCTCCTTCTGTTTCACTTTGTGAAAAGTTTTAAAAAATCTTTATTGAAAAGTGAATGCTGTCAGATTACTTTGCACCCCTGATCCTGGTATTTCACCTGTATCTCCTGCTGTTTTAAAACATTTTGAGCTTGTGACTATCTCTCATATTTTCTGAAATAGTTCAACATCTGAGACCTTCATACTGTCCAGGTGACAGTATTCAGTCATGTTACAGTACTGAAACGGCTCTTCTCAAGTTGTGCAATGATTTGCTTTTAAGGTTTCTGCTATTTTAAGTCTTGATCTCACTGCTACCTTCGACACAGTGGATCATGACATTTTATTATCATGCTTGGAACAGCTTGTTGGTGTGAAGGGCACAACACTTACATGGTTAGAGTCTTAATTGTGTTATAGGAGTTTCTCTGTCCAATTTGGACAGTTTTCCTCCACAGGAGCCCCACTTAAATGTGGGGTACCTTAGGGCTCCATTTTAGGCCCTGTTTTATTGTTATGCAGATGACATCCAGTCTTATTTAGTTTTGAAATCTCGTGGAGCCCAGTGTCTATAGATTTTGTGGAAGTGTTTACAGGATGTCAAAACATGGATGGAGCTTCCTCTGCTTACATGAAAATGAAGTGGAGGTCATTGGGTTTGGAAAAACTGACCTACTGATAGAATGCAGCAGCGCTGTCGACTTCTTGGAGTCATTTGACTCAGAAATCTTGGTGTTATTTTTGATTATAACCTCAAATTGTACAGCTCGGTCAGCACAGTAGTCCAGTCTAGTTTTTATCATCTGAGACTAATTAGCAAATATAAGCTTTATCTACCCCTGATGCTCTTGAAAGGGTTATCCATGCTTTTATCTTTTCTACCACCACATGATACATGAACTTAGAGATCTCTGCAAGCATATTCAATTCAGTTTCAATTCAATTCAGTTTATTTATATAGCGCCAATTCACAACACATGTTGTCTCAAGGCACTTCACAAAACTCAGGTAAATACATTCCAATTAATCCTAATCATTGAACAGTGCAGTCAGATTCAGTAATTTATTCAAATTGGATAAAAAGTTTTTCTATCTAAGGAAACCCAACAGATTGCATCGAGTCAGAGATTTGTAGCAGTCACTCTTCCTGGATGACCATGTAGAGACAGTGGACAGTCACTGCCGTTGACTTTGCAGCAATCCCTCATACTGAGCATGCATGTAGCGACAGTGGAGAGGAAAAACTCCCTTTTAACAGGAAGAAACCTCCAGCAGAGCCAGGCTCAGTGTGAGCGGCAATCTGCCACGACCGACTGGGGGTTTGAGAGAACAGAGCAGAGACATAAAGAGAACAAAGAAGCACTGATCCAGGAGTACTTTCTATGGGAAGGAAAAGTAAATGTTAATGGTGTAGCTCCTTTAGTCATTTCATCTAGAAGAAAGAACAGATAAAACTTCTGAGCCAGTTTCAAGGTTAGAGTCTGAAAGAGAGCACATATAATTAGTTACAGTAAAAAGCGCAGTCAATCACCATGTCTAGGAGAGAGAAAGGGTTTTAAACACTGAAAGACAGGCCATGTGGATCATCGGTAGAGGGTGAGCATTAGTTTTGCCCACAGAAGCTTTTGGACGATGCCCCTCTCCAGAAAGGTGTCACATGTAGACACAGAGTCAGGCCAGGTGTAGCTTCTAGGAAGAGAAAAGAGAGAGAACAAAGTTGAAAGCTGAAATAACAGCAAATAATGCAAAATTGTAGAGTAGTGTGAGAATGTAGCGAAGAGGGTGAAAGTGGTCATTATGTCCTCCAGCAGCCTAAGCCTATAGCAGCATAACTACAGAGATGGCTCAGGATAACTTAAGCCACTCCAACTATAAACTTTGTCATAAAAGATTTATTATAGATAAAAACTTTCAAACGCATAAACTACTACCTGTACATCCATGCATAATATGTTGATAATATCCATGTTAAATATCTATTTGTATGTTATATACTGGTATATGTTATTATATTATATTATAATATTATTTATATATATAATATATATATATCTATATATATATATATATATATATATATATACTATATATATATATATATATAATATATATATATATATATATAACATAAAAACAGAATATGTCCCATTTTACCATAAATATATTGAAAATATTGTTTAAAAACAAATATCTTCTTAGCTGAATAGCTGTGAATACCCTTGAACTAATGCTTTGGTGAAGGAGTTTTTGATTTAGTTTTATTTTTTGCTCCTCTTGATAATGACACCATTATTAGAGTTAATGGGTGTAGAAAATTGATTGAGTGATGAAAACAGGTTAGTACATCCTCCATCATCCCACTGTTCAGTAAAGTTATATAAAAAAGTACCTAATGGTTTACATTACACCCTTAAGTTAAGCCCAAAATTATTGTTATCCCTGGCAGACTTATATTAAAAGTAATGTAATGTGAAGAAAATTTTTTCTGACCTGAAGTAATATAAAAAAAAGTTTTATAGTGGCCCAGCTAGAGTCTTGACTCAAATCTGTGGGAGGAGCTTATGATTAAGGTGATGGCAAGGAGGCCTTTCCCACTTAAAGACTTTGGAGTTCATTACCAAATATAAATAATAAAAAAATAAAAGCGAAAACATGCAATGATTATTGAAATGTGTAAATAATTTTTGACATTAACTTTTTTTTAAATATAAATAAAAACAGAGAAATTAGTTTTTTTTTAAACTAATCCTACTCTTACATTGTTTAATTATGAATTAAGAATAATATTGCGCCTAGCTTTGTATATCTGTTAAAGTCAGAATGGTTTATTTCTATGAAGTTTTGATGTGATATACTAACTGACTAAAATATGATCTTACAACCACATTAGCAGGGGAACAAAAGAGAAAACCCTAAACATCAAAAACATTTGTTTGAAGCACTTGGTATCTTGTCAGGAGAAAATGTTTATGGGTCTGCTTGTAAGACTGTATCTGGATAAAGGCTTAGAATCTTGGCGTAGGTTTGGATAAACATTATTTAACATACCGGGACTGGATTACAAATGTGTTGATCTTTTTGTGGGTTGTCGTTCTGACAGACTACAAAGAGATAAATCTGGATCCCTGAGTGCTTCTTTCCCACACACGCGCTCCCCCGCTCTGCCTCTTTTTCTGCACTAATTGAATTAGTGCCCGGGTTAGCACTGTGTTCATTAAGATAATGCTGTGCTGTTTACACGAGGCTCCGGCTGCAATTAAGCAGACTCCATTTTGGGTGTTGAACTTGTACATGCAGATACACGCTTGCACTTATCTCGTCAACTGACAGCTCATTTGTCTTCCTGGTTTCAAGTTTTTTTCCAGGCTTTCTTATTCTGTCTGTCTCCGCAGAGCACTTTCAAGTTCAAGTCCGAGAGTGACATCCACCTGGCTGATCACCATAAGCAGGTGTTGTATGACAGCAAGCTGGCCAGCTCTATCTCCTTCACCTACAACGCCAAGGCGACGGACGCCCAGCTCTGCCTGGAGTCGTCGCCGAGGGAAAACCCCTCCATCTTTGTCCACTCACCGCACGCGCTCATGCTGCAGGTCAGTTTCAGCTTTATCCACTCTATATCTCCTTGGTTGGTTCAGAAAATGTAAAAATGCAAGAATGAAGCAAAATAAACCAGCATGTCAGTTTGATTATCAGGCCGCTATGACACAGGCTGACTCACAGCCACTCCAGGAGCATTTGTGCAAAATTTGTAGTGTTTATTTTGGTTGGCATGCAGAGGTTATCTGGTTTTCTATAAAAGGGACATATTAAATATTTCAAATTGAAAATACACACTGCACTATATGAAAACCAATTAAAGCATATCCTAAAGGAAATACTTGGGTCAAGATGATTAGTTTTATTGTAAGTTTAAGCATCCTTCTTTCGTTTAAGGTGTGCAGAGCTCTGAATTGTAAATTTTTGCTTTTTTAGTGAATATTTATGAATAAAAATACTTCCTCCTAAGCTCAAAGTGGAAATAAAATGGATATAAAGATAGTAGGAGAGTGACACTGTGATTGGCTATTAAAATACTTTTTATAGTGATTTTATTCTCTTTTTTGCAGTTCAGTGAGTTTGAAGAGAGTACAGAGATGCGACACCAGATTTTAACTTTTTAATAGCAAGCTTGGTTTTTTCTTATAGCTAAAAAAGTATGTTTTTCTTTCTACTAATTAGATTGAAGTGTATTGGAAAGATATAAAACAGGGTCTGTATAAGAGACAACAACCCGCAAAGATGAATTGGGGCATCCCTTGCCAAGTCATCTCAGGTTTTATTTTCAAGAATATGATTATGCATACGGTTAAGCCCAAAAGGATTAATACCCTTAGCAGATTTATTTTTAACTTTACCAACCTTTTTCTTCTGACTAGAAGTAACATCAGTATTTTGAATTGGTCAACCCGGAGTCCTGACTTGACTCTGATAGAGAATCTGTGGAAGAAGCAAAAGATTAGGGTGATGGGAGGCATTTCAACCCCAATATATCAAACACCTGTTAGTGTTGAATTTCTGAATGAATTGACCAGAAGAAGCTCTTTATTTTGAAGAATCAGAAGTGTTTTTAAAATGACATTATTAACCCGTGTTTAAAATGGTCCAGTCCTTCACTACATATGGTGCTGTGAAAAAGTATTTCCTCCCCTACAGATCTTGTCTGTTTTTCTTTCTTTTTTGCTCCGGCAAAAAATTTTCAGATCAACAAAGAAAATATTCATCAGATATAACCTCAGTAGATACAAAAAAGTAGTTTTCAAATGATGATTTTATTCGTTAATGTAAGAAAGTTAGTCAAACCGACCTGACCTGATGTGAAATACTAGCAAATTACCTCCCAACTTAAATCATGAATTAGCTGTGATGACCCACGATGTTCTGGACAGCATTTCATTAGCCACACCCTAGTCAGATTACTCTCACAGCTGTAAAATCAATAAATCACTTAAACTGAAACTGTTTGACAGCACGAAGTAGGCTAAAACATCTCAAAACACAACAAATCATGCCCTGATTTAAGAGTGCATCCATGACTCCTCCTGGAGGTCACAAAATGACCCAAAACAACAGACTTTATTTGCCTCAGCGTTAATGATTCAATAATAACAAAGAGAGAGTGCAAAAATAGCATTGACTTCCAAGGTTAAACCACTGCTGACCGAAAAACAAAAAGGCTTGTCTCACATTTGCAATTAAAAACATCCTGATGATATCCTGTGACGCACCAAAACTGAATGGGGCACATTTGGAAACATGTAATTGGACAAAAAAGCAAAAAAACTTAACTATTCTGAAAGTGGGCAAACACTTTCACAGCACTGTACTGCAGTCTAGATGCTTTGTTGTCCTTACTTCGGAGGGTTTGTAGGAGTATTAGAGAACCATGATGTAAATCTTACTGAACAATGAACATATTCCAAGGTGATTCAATACAGAGTTCAGTTTGATTTACACCATTATTGCTATGAAGCTACAACAAACAAGTATATTGTCATGATCCAATAATAACCGATGGTCCATAAATGTCCCTGGCTGATAAATTAGGCGCACCATTTAATAGTAGAATATTTACATCCCTGTGGCTTACTTATGGGCTGACTTTCACCTGATTAAATGAAATAAAGGTTGTTCATGAGACTCAAGTTCCACAACTCAAGTCTCGTTTTTTACAAAACAAAACAAAACTCTTTCATGTTCAGTTAATTCACAGTAAAATTACCAGTAAACGTGGCCTCAGTACTAAACTCAAAGAAAAAAATATTCCTTTTTAACCAGCAATGAAATGCTTCTACCCTGATGGATCTCCTTTTACAGTCCACCTTTCTTGAAATCTGCTTTAACATTTCGATGCTTTCAGTTTTATTTACTTTGCTTTGTGTAAAACTAACTGAGCTCTGTTTTCCAACAGGATGTGAAGGCCATTGTTACTCACTCCATCCATAGTGCCATCCACTCTATAGGAGGCATCCAGGTCCTGTTTCCACTCTTCGCTCAGCTGGATTTCAAGCAGCTCAATGACTGCAGCGTAGACACCACAGTCTGGTGAGCCATTAACAACACGAAAGTACAAAATGAGCCTTATCTTCATGTGAGATCTGACATTATAAAGCTGTTCTGAAGGCTACAAAACAAATGGGGAATATTAGTTGGAAAGGACAAAGTAAGCGGCACTTTCCCCTGCAGAGATTCTGTCCTTTGGCTTTAGGATCATCCTGATACCGCTGCATCATGTGGTCTTTAATGCAGTTACTTTATCAGGGAGCATCACAACATCATGTCAGCCGCAGACAGATTGTTTATTTAATATCATCAGAAGAATGGAGATAAGGCAGAAAATATGCCTGCGTATTAAAAATAAGTTATGGAGAAGCTGAATGTGGGTGGAAGGAGCTGTGATGGGAACGTGGTTCAAGTATTCTACTGTAACCCGCTCACAGGTTGCAGTAGAAAACACATTTAAACACATCCATGTGTTGTATGTTGCAGCGCGACTCTGCTGGCATTCCTGGTGGAGTTGTTGAAAAGCTCCGTGGCCATGCAGGAGCAGATGCTGGGAGGGAAGGGTTTTCTGGTGATTGGATACCTGCTGGAGAAGGTCAGTGCGAAGGCCTATGATGTGGTTTCAAGTCGTGTTTGTTTATTGGAGAGAAGCCTTGGTCTTTAGCGTGGCCTCCGCTGTATTTTTCAAGGTTCATGAAGGATCCACACATAGATATTCACTGTTAACCATAACTATTTATACTGAATAAAAATAAACACATGCTTTTGTTCTTTTCCAGTGTGTTAGCTGAAAGTAATACTGTGTAATTTTAATTTTAAAAAGTACCTGACCTTGAACAATGATCTAACAGAATGAGTAAAAAGACGTAATACCACTGTTTATACTGTTGTGTGTCGTCTACCAATAAAACATTATCAGCCATGGTAAATGCTTAAGTACAGCGCTTTGCAAAAGTATTCACACCCTTGAACTTTTGGATGTTTTTTCACATTACAATAACAAACACAGAACTACAATAAGATAAGAATAAGATATTTCCACTATTTCACAATATGCAAAAGATACATGTTTTTTAACAAATAATAATTCGAAAATAGTAGTAAATGTATGTATTCAGACTACTTTACTCTAATTATCCTATATAAAACTACTGTGAAAGTGGTATTTGTGGAGGAACACTTCACATGACCCTGAAAACACCATCCTCACTGTAAAATATAGTGTTTGCTGCATCAAGCTGTTTAGAGTTAATGGGAAGATGGATGGAGCTTAAATACAAAACAATACTAGAAGAAAAACTTTTCGAGGCTGTTAACGACTTCAAGGGGTAGAAATGCTTTTGCAAGGCACTGTTTCACTATACTTTAGTTATGCATTGTGTTGCATTTGTTGAGAAAATAGACTTCATTTGCTTAGTTATGTCTTTGCTTGATTAAGCTTCGGCTCATACTTGACCTTCTTCCTGCAGTCGTCTCGGATTCACATCACCAGGGCAGTCCTTGAGCAGTTCCTGTCTTTCGCAAAGTATCTGGATGGTTTACCTCATGGGGCGCCGCTCCTCAAACAGCTCTGTGACCATGTCCTCTTCAACGCTGCCATCTGGATACACACACCAGCCAAGGTCTGTTTATCTTTGTGTGCATCTCCTGTAAGTACTTTGCTCCAAAAAAAGGCAGATAACTGTACTGATGACAGAGAGAAGAGAATTAAAACAAGAACAACAAATATGTCATCCTCTTCTCTATGATATTTTGATTGAGTTCATGCCTGAAGCAAACAAAAGGGAAACAAAGAACTGACATCTCAGCGGCCATTACCCTTTATTTTAATTTAATAAATGAGCTCGGAGGATGTGCAGAGAGGAGCCGGATCTCTGTCCTGTTAAAGGACAAAACATGTAAGCGAGGGAAACAAATAGGAAATGTGACATTTGAAAAGACCCCAGGAGAAGAGACAGGGTGTGCAGCTCCTCTTTTCTTATTCTCGCTCTGAAATAGATGTGAGAGACTTTGGCATTCCCACGGGGTCCATCGGCTTGTGCCGCAGTTTGCAAAACTTCTCTCTGACCCTAAGAGGCAATCTTGCAGTCGAACGGCACTCAGAGGCAAATTGGAGGAAAAAATGGAAGAGACAAAATCCGATTAGTTAATGTTGCTCCGGTAGAAACACAGAATCCAACACAGTGACTTTTATTGATCCCAGTTGTCAACACAAAGCGGATCAAAGTGAACTATCTTGTAATTTTTTTCACTTCATTCAAGTGCCAGTAAAGAAAATGCATGATGATAATTGAGCAAAGATACAGTATAACGAGAACAAGGCCAGTCTCAGCAATGTACATAGCAGGAAAAAATGTTAATCCTCAAATCTTACATCTGTTCTACTTCCCTCTGAGCTTAATATTTTTATTCCTCTAAAGGTGTTACTGCTACCCTAATTATTGCCAAGATTAACCTTGGTGCTATTTAGGGCTTAATGAAACACATGCAAAAGTCACCTTTCTCATCATGCCTCCAGAAAGCCTTATTACTGTTAAACACTGTCCTGTCAGAGAAAACCAATAATTTTTGTTGCAGCAGTGCACAAAATTCCTTATTTTAATGTTGTTCTACTGTGCAAAATCTCTGCAAGTAAACAGCTCAGTTTGTGTAACATAATATAGAGTCATTTACTGAATGCCTTTTTAAGGCAGCTGAGTCCTCTCTGATGTGATGAGGTCAGGCCGTGGTCCTGCGTTAATTTTATCTGCTTAAAAAGAGCTACCTTGTTAAGGCCGGCCCTCAGCAAGGTGGTCGCTGTAATGAGCTCAGAGGTTTGTGAGCCGTCTCAATTCAGCAAATGTGCAACGAGGATTGGCTGAAGGAATATTAGGAGAGGGGAAAAGGGAACAGAAGGAAGGAGCACATATGCAATAAGAGAGTGGCACCCCCTTAAAGGTCAGGCATTAAAAGTAGCTCCTCAGATTGAAGCGTAATGATTTCAGGCCCTGAAATATTAATGATAGGACAATGCATAAAAGAAAACGGTTTGTTAATTCTTTCTCATTCTCCTGTGGCTGTCTTCATACAATTAAACTGCAATTAAACGGCATTTTCTTCAACCACGATAAACATACTGCTAATTTATTAGTCCAGCTACTTGTGTGTGTCTCAGTGTATCTACATGCGCTACACAAATGGATTGTTTGTGCCTGCACAGGTTCAGCTGTCCCTCTACACGTACCTGTCGTCAGAGTTCATCGGCACCGCCACTATATACACCACCATTCGCCGCGTTGGCACCGTCCTGCAGCTGATGCACACTCTGAAGTACTACTACTGGGCCACAAACCCTTTGGAGTGCAGTGGAATCACACCCAAAGGCCTCGGTATGTTCATGGTTAAACCCAACTCTCGTATATAACACACATAAAAACAATAAAGAATAGAGGTAAGTGGAACACATTTTGAATCCTTTTGTACGCGATGGACTAGGGGGCACCACAAGCCCTTGACAGAAAAAAGAAGTAATCTGTCAATTGCGTGTTGAGCTAATTTTCTCTTAATAATGTGTCCAGTCAGTGGGGAATGAGCGGCCCCTCCTGCCCCCCTGTGCTGTGTAAGAACATAGTTGTCCTTCAGGGTTAATGACAGCTGCTAATGATACTGAAGTTGGAATCTGATTTGCAGCCTCTGATTTGGCTAAATTAAAGGGCTATTTGATTTTTTTTGGGGGGAAGTCTGGACCACATTTCCTTATCTCATGACCATCTCATTTCAAAATCTAAAATGATCTTAGCTGAATTATTATCTGCTGAACAGAGATTCTTTTAAAACACATTTAAAGTTATTGATTCTATGTTTAATTAGATCTCTAATATATTTATACCTTTAGGTATAAATGTATATCTATATCCAAAAACCTCCATATGCCTATATATCTCTTTAAATGTCTTTTTATAAAACACAAGAATAATATACAGTGGATCGATTTAGTTCTTCCGTGGAGAAGTGGGTGTTGCTTTTTTCATCAAGGGGAAAGGGTGCTTTGAAGGAGAGATTCACCCAAGACATTCATGCAAGAACCACCACTGCTTTTATCTGTAAATGCACACAGGTGAATGTTCTTTTGTTAAAGTGGAACCAAACCCCTAATCAACTTTTATGTAGATTAACTGTATAAATTAGGCCTTAAGTGTGCTATCTTTGTTACTGTGCAATTTTTTCGTTTTAATGTAAACTTGTTTAATTCTGCAATATTTGTCCTAAAACCATCTTAGTGCTGCCCTCTTTGGGTTGAACGTTGGCTGCTACAATTTGATTTTCCTATTGGTAAAAACGGTACAGCTTGTTACATGTCTATGTCACAGCCCTACATTCAGGTATAAAACCATCTCACTCAGACACACGCCCCCGTGATGAGTCAGGAGTTTTTTTTTGCGAGCATTGTTCGTTGCGTTTCATGCTTTGCACCTTTGATCATATGTTTTACTTGAGATAATATAAATCTACATGTAAATGTACACTTTCTGAAAGATTGTTACTGCTTTGAATGTTAGCCCATGTTTGCAATGATGGTGCTAACATCACTTTGCCACTCAGAAACTGGACCCATTCTGTCCGCAACTGCCGAGGGGATCGCTGAGTCAGTGCCTTCAGCCTCGAACTGATAAGAATCAGGCCCGCTGGGCTGCATAAAGCTTCACTCAAAGTCTGGTGATTAGGGGGGCTGAAAAATCCTCTACCTGAAAAGATCCATCCTTGTCAAAACTACCAGCGTCGCTCTTTTTACTTAGTCGTGCCCCTCATTGTCTCTTGGCACTGAGGGGCACGGTGGCATGTTTAGATACGCTTTCTCCCTTAATGGGTCTCTTTATTTTCAGGACTATTAAAACTGTAGATTCTAACCAAAGGCAACAAAACTATGTATAAACACACATTGAAATTTGCAGTAAACAAAAAGTCTAAAATAAGATTCTACAAAATAGCTGCCCTTTGCTTTGACGACTGCTTTGCTCCCTTGGTTTCTCTCCATGAGCTTCATGAGGTGGTCACCTGAAATGGTTTTTCAAAGAGTATTGAAAGAACTTCTCAAAGGTTCATTGAAAGACGGCCAGAGGTAAATTTTTCAGTCATCAGAGCAAAGGGCGGCTACTTTAAGGAATCTTAAATATAAAACATTTTTGAAGTTCTTTTGCAATTTTTTTTGCTACATAATTCCATATGTGTTCATTCACAGTTTTGATGCCTTCAGTGAGAATCTACGTACAATGTAAATAGTCATAAACATAAAGATAAAGAAAACCGTTAAATGAGAAAGGTGTTCTAAAACTTTTGACTGGTAGATTATATAATTAAATATTTACTTTCCCAGACATCATTCCCTAACCCTGTCTGCATCATTTCAATTTCTAAACATAAATTTTTGCTTTCTGTGCTTAATTACTTGGCCTTGTTTCTTGAATATCTTTTATCTAAAAGTCTTCATCACTTCTGAACATGGGTTTGAAGTATCAGGCCTATAAATTGTAGTCACAGTAATCACAAGAATAGGGCCTTTAAGTCAATAACAGGGTCATTAAGGTCACGAGTCACTGGCCCTGACACCCAAACACTCAACTCTGTCCAGTAAAAGAAAAAAGAAGAGTGTATGTAGCCGGAGTGTTGGAGACACTAAGAACGATATTTTCAGGCACAATATTCTGGTGCATTTTAAGCCTTGCAATACTGAGACAGAGTAGGGTTCACTCAAAGGATAAAACACCCAAGCACAAGCTCAACAGTGAACAATAGATGTCCAGTGCAGCGAGTAATGTTCAGACCTCTACACAGGAGAAACAAAACAGTAGCTGCACAAGCAGTGATTAAAAAATGGTCTCAGAATTTTTTTAATTTGAGTCTAAAAAAGTATGGAATTTGATGACAAAACTGTGAAGGAGCCCTGAGAGACTGATTTCGTTGTCCCTGTTACTTAATTTTGCAACAGGTTCCTTGTGGTGGAGCACCACTGAGCTCTCCACACTGTGTATGAGATATACATACATCTTTATTACATGAGAAGAACAAGTTTTATGTGCTCAGAAGACTAAATGTTCCTCTGAAGCCTTTGTAAAAATATTTATACTTAGTGAATTGTTAACATATCCTTTTTATACTTCCTGTGAGAACAGTGCTGTTCTTTGTACTCCGTTAAAAGAATGTGGAAAAGACAGTTTTAACAGCTTCTGTTGCCACAAACCCGAGCATCACAAAGGTCTGAGTACGCCCTCACTTTAATCAATCTCTTCTGTGCCCCGGACCTGCAGCTGATTGTGAGTACGCATCCAGGATCACCATGGTAACAGACGAATTTGATGGGCATATCCAAGGGAGCGTTTGGAATTTCTAATCAAGTGGCTGTCTGGCTCCCTTTTCTGTTTGGCGATATTGCCGTTTGACTGCTGGGATTCAGACCCATAAAGGAGCACTGATAACAGCGCAGCAGCAATTAGCCTCAGACACATACTCGCTGCCATTCAAAGCCAAAAGCTGCTATTTGTGGTTTGACAGACCACATGCACGTACACTTGACTGTACTGTAAGAGTGTGATGTGCACTAATTTACATAGTAATAGGACGATGTTTTGATCTCACCGCAGGCTTTGTGGATAAAAATGGATTCATCTGAGTGAGTGTCGGTCTGAGGGAATGAGGTTGATTCCAAGTTGCACATTTACATTTGTTATATTACTGTTTTTTTTCTCTTTCCTTACTTTTATGAAACAAAATTAATTTGCACTTTTTTCATTTATTTTGCAAATAATTCAGTTCCCTCTTACGGCCATAAATAGAACGCTGTAATAAGAAAGCTATCCTTAGGCCTTTTGTACTGGCATTGCTTTGAATCTTACAAATAGGTTAGAATTCAGTCAATATGGTAATTAAATTTCTTGCCATTTCACACATCAAGAAAGTAGCCACAGCAAATTAACATAAATTTGTGATTTGGTGAATAGGTTTTATAGGTCTTATTTTCTTCCACATCCTTTCATTTTGTAGAAATATATACAACATTCTTTATGTGTGAATCTTAAACATTCATATTAGAGCAGTACAATATAATTGTCATTGAAATTCTAAAGTGTGCAATATCACGATTGCAACGTACTGCTTGTGTGAAATATATAATAGGCTGTGATATTTCAGAGGCCATGCATTTAAACTCTGCTTGCCAATGATATGTTTGACATCCTGGGTAGCACAGGCACGAAGAAGAGTTATCTGTCAATTGTGCTTAAATGCTTTTAATTAGCTATATGGTAAACATTCAGTGTTTTCAGAGTAGACTTTATCGAGGGTGTGTCTGTTTTGGTTAGGGTCGAAAGCACAATGAAGACTCAAACATGGCATAATTCATGCAAGAACTGGTGCTGATGGCTATATGGGTTGTACCTCTTGGTGACTAAGATGCAGTACCTCTGGGAGAGTGGTGGGAATATTGTGATGATGGAACAGAGACAGAAGACTGAGAAAGTGGTTGTCAATCGAAGGCATCATTGGAGTATTTAACTATATTAGAATTTAAAAATTTCCCAATACTGTGCTGCCCTAATTCACAGGTAAGATACAGCATATCAGGAAAAACTGTTATTTTATCTTTATCGATTTTAAAATATTTTTAATGTCTGTTTGGGAACTTAGTCCCTTTTGGGAAAACCGGATTCAAATGTAAACCTGATAGCTGTTGATGTGCAGTGAAAGGTGAAAAGTTTGGAAGTAATGCTCCTCCCTTATTATTCCATCCACTTTGTGCAATGCACCACAGCTAGCAGACAAGTCCAACAGCAACATACTCTCACTATGCTTGGCAGTAGGTAGAGGGCTCTTAAGTTAGAGAGGCTTACCATAACTCAGCTGAACATTCTTTTTGCTGTTTGGGTATATTGACCAACCAGCTCAATGTTAGTGTTCTCCGTCAATAAACATTTCTCTAAAAGGCTTTGGGCTTCTCTCTGTGGGTGGCTGCAAATGCCAAACAAACTTTAAGACATTTTTGGACTGCAACCTTTCCTTTTGGGACAATGTAAAAACTCCTTTTGCTCTGGACAGCGACACTGGTTTCTCACTTGCTACTGAGCATCCTAACCAGTTTTTCATTAATCTGAGGATGAAAGTATGGGTCTTCTTCCAGACCATAACCAATGAATATATTATGTTTTAGAGAAATAAATTTAACCTTTGTTCCCATTTCTTGTTTCATTGATGTTTTATGGCACACAGTCATTTCAACCCTGCATGGTTAAAATAAATCATTAAAGCTCTCTAGACAGTGGCATTATGTTTGTATGTAAGCATCTGGCCTTAACTGTAAATGATTATGACTGTGATGCTTGCAAAGTTCTAAAAGGGCTGACACAGGTCATGTTTACCACTTCATTGCATCCACTAGAGAGACCTTTTTTAGCTGTTGAAACTCAGGAGACAAACTTCTGTGGTTTTGAAAGTGAAACATTTTTAATTTCATGCCTGATATCGGCTTCTAGCACCTTCACAAAGAGACAAGTAACGGTCTTGTCCACTAATGCTTCCTCACTAGTATCATGGATGCTGCTTTGAACTGTCCTCTGATGACAACCTGCAATCCTTGAGGTGTTGCCGTTCCTGAATTTTTATTTATCAAGCTGCAGTTCACTTTTTCACTTTATTCTGTCCTCGGTGATATTGGACCCTACAGAAAAGGCAGCAGTTTAACTTTTTTCAAACATAAATGCAAATTGTTATCTGAAATGATTTTTCAGTAGTTTCCATCACATAATCATCTGTTTTAAATACAAAGTCACCTGAGGGCTGAAGATCACTGGCAATCAGCATTAGCTTTTAACATTTTCCTCTGTGGAGAGATTTCTGCCTATATTCTGAATTCTGTCTTGATTCTCTAAGGGCCTTAGATGATGTAATCTTGTACTGTTTGGCTAGGCAGTCTTTAACAAAGCAATAACCCAGCCTTTACTCTGTGAATCTCAGACTCTTTTGACAGCTTCTTTCATGTCCAATCATGTAACAGGAATATGAAGACAATTAATTATGGGATGTTTCACCAGGTGCCTCTTCTCTCTAACATATTGAATTTGCAATGATACAAAAAATGACTTAAAGATAAACAAGTTTTAAAGTTTCACAAGTTGGTTTTTGATGTTTATTGATACATGTATTCAGAAAATGCTAGTATATGTGGTGCTTTTGTAAATTATTTGCCCCTTAAACTTTTTATTACATTTTGTCAATCTCAATTACAAACATTAATATATTTTATTGAAATTTAAGATAATGGGCCATCACAAATTACCACATAACTGTGAAGTGAAAGAAAACTAATATATGGTTTTCCATATTCCAAATTCAGTTCCTTTTTTTTCGATACCCCTAAATAAAATCCAGTGGAACCTATAGCCTCCAAAGTTCTAATTTTTACGGTGAACCGTCAGTGTCAGCATCATGCTGTGGGGCGACTTCTCTTCATCAGGAACAGGAAGGCTGGTAAGAGTTGGATGGAAGGAGATAAAAACAGGGCAATTGTTATAGGAGGCAAACCATTTGAGACTGAGGTGGAGGTTCAGCTTCCAGCAACATAACAACCCTTAACATACAACCAGAGCTACAATGGAACAGTTTAGATCAAAGCATATTCAGGTGTTAGAATGGTCTATTCAAAGCCCAGCCTAAAATCCATGTTCTCAGATGCTTTCTGTTGAACCTGAATTGACTATTTGCAGAAAGGAATGGGGAAATTTTTCATTCTTTAGATTTGCAGAGCTGGTAGAGACATACAACAAAACACTTGCAGCTGTAATTGAACTGAAGGATGGGACTACAAAGTATTAATTTAGGGGGCTGCGTACAAATGCATGCCACACTTTTTTTTATTTGTACAAATAATTAAAACCAGGTATCTATTTTCTTCCTTCGTTACTAAATGATGCAGTAATCTTTTTTTCTTTTTCTTCTTTTTTGTTTTACATAAAACTGAGTAAAATACATTAAGGTTTGTGGAAGAATTGTGAAAAATGTGTGAAACGGTTCAAGGCTTATTAATACTTTCGCAAAGCACTGGGTCCCAACACACTGTAGATATTGTGTTAATGCCTTCTCAGAAAGACTCTGAACATATGTAATATCCATGAAGAAAAACATTTCTTTGACCCTCTAGTGTCATATCGGATCAGAAGGGGAAAAAAAAGTCTGATTAAGATTGGGAGAGCAGGGAAATGAATTTCCAGGAGTAAAATACAGTTATTAAACTTGCCCCCGAAAAGCAATTTAGGCCAATTTAAGCCTTATTCATGTCCTCTCTGTATGTAAGACCCTAAAACTGAGGAATATACTCGCTTTCACACATGGCCACATAAACCATGATGGATGGCCACTGTCACCATTTCCAGCAGCATGGAGCAGCTTGACAGGTGAGGATGATGGATAACAAAGGAGTGCTTCAGTGTCATGTTTTTGGCTTTGTGAAGAACGGGTGAACCGGCTTAGACGACTACACACACTCATATGATTCAAGGGCACCAAACCATGGCAGAGAAACGCACAAAGATGCTTCTTCTTCTTTCTTCTCTCTGTTAGTATTTTATGTTTCTGTCAGCAGCAGAGGGCCAATATGAGTTTTAATTTTGCTGGAGTATATGGTACATTTTATTCAGCAAAGAAGTACTCTGTTTTTAATAGCATTTTGTTCTCTAGTGGCAGACAAAACTGATAAAGTGAGAAGAGCTCAAAACATCAAATGCACACAAGTTGGAGATTATAAATGTTCCCTATTAGGTGAATAATGTCTCCTGTGGGATTGATGAGGGGAATGCAGGTTTTGAAGTCTTTAATGTTGCTTTTTTAATTGCTAATATAATTTAATATATATAATTGCTAATATATAAAGGATTATGTATAATGAGGAGGTATGCGTGGTTTAATTTTGCTAAAGTAGGACCATTTAAAGATCGAATGTTCTAGTTTTGAAAAAAAAGGGAATTTATAGTTATTATTTTAATACATCTGTCATGATGCTCCGATCCAGTAATTCTGATTTATATACTGGGTTCTGATCCAAACCCAGTATATAAACCAAAATATCTATCAATACCGACATTTACCTAAGCATAGTGCCATTCTTGATCATTGTGTTATAAAAGCTAGACTGAAGAAAGGCGTCAGAATGTTCCTTTTATGTCTTTTCTTAAATTCATGTCCTTTGCTTACATTCTTGCAAGCTGCTAAATCTGAACTATAGGAATGGGGGGCATGACTGTTATCAGAAGACAAAAGTAAATGTTCATGAGCAGAGGTGAATTCAATGTGTCTACATGCAAGGCTGAAAGAAATAACACCAAACAGTTCAATGAAATGCGAAAGCAACGTTAGCACAGTTAGCATAGCTAACTCTAACATCTGTCACTGTATTTTCTGGATTGGGTATATAACTGTCTTGGGTCAAACTATTTAAACAGACTGCCAACATTTTCAAATCATAACAGCTTCATGGCAAGGCAGAAAACTCAAAAGAATAAAATAACATTTTCTTGGATCCTGTAGCCTTCCTGTTAGCCTTTCTGTTTCAGCAGGAGCTCATTGTTGATTAACTGTAAAGCAACGAGTTCTCTCCTCACTTCCTAACTTTAATAACTTTTGACTCAAAATGTTTTCACAAACCACAACAAATAGCTGACTAATATGTTCCCTGTCAATAGTAAAATACCCCCATGCTGAGCTACCATACTGATTATTTATTAATGTCAGTAATTTAGAAAATGGGAAAAAGGGAATAAACCAACACTTGTCAAATGTTCGGAAGGTGTCTGACTCTTTGTGGCTGTTTAAGCAAATGACTTTTTTTGTAATGATGCTATATTAGACCTGAATGTTTGAGTCATGATGGAACTAAAGCTGAGCTCTTCATGGTGCGGACTTTCAGATATATGAAATGCCTTTTGCCGCGTGTGTCAGATGCTTTTGTGTTTTCAGTGTCCTCCTCGCAGCCCTCCACAGCAAACAACTGATGGAGTGGCAGAGCTACAAAGTAGACACAGTGGATTACGCTGCTTGTTTGCTTTGGATCACTCGGACCATCAATCACATTTTTTTGTAAATGACTTTGGCACTGCTGTAATAAGTTAGATTAGCACAAGCATAAAATATCTAGATTGCCAAATGCCACTGGAGTTAATGACAGTGATTTACAGTTCTGATGTAGAGAAAGTGAGCGCATGTGAATGTTTTCCCCAGCTCTCGAGGAACCCTAATAAAACTAAATGTCAGTAAACAGAAGGGCTCACTCAGACTGAGCTGCAGATATATTGAAAGTGCCGTTATTGTTTCTGAAAATTTTTTGTAACTTTTTATTTGTATCTGTATGTTTTTGCTCAGATGGACCACGGCCATCCCAGAAGGAGATCATCTCACTCAGAGCCTTCATGCTCCTCTTCCTCAAACAACTCATATTGAAGGTAGAGGGAGACAATGTGATTATCTCCATGGTATAGTTTAAGCTGTTGGAAATCACTTTACTTCTTTGATGTCCTCTGTTGTTTCTCCTCCCGGGCACTTTGCTGCCTAATCTAAAATATGTGGAAAATAGCATTAAAGATGAGCAACGTCAATGGAGCACTGTAGCTTTTGTTTGTGTGTGTGTGTGTATGTGTGTGTGTGTGCATATATTTATTCATTTTCCTTCTGTGCTGAGTCATCTAAGGTTAATAAGAAGTAAAAACAACTGAAGATCACTGAGACACCTTTGTGAATGCATTTTTTGTTCCTAGGACCGAGGAGTGAAGGAGGACGAGCTGCAGAGCATCCTCAACTATCTGTTGACCATGCATGAGGTACAGATGCTTTCGTCTTTATTAAAATAGAGTCAGAGAGAGGGCAAAAGAGGGACACAGAGGGAGATGGTAAGAGCCTGAGTGGAGCTGGTGGCAAAGTATGCGCTGTAATCTGGGGGTTGGAGTTATGGTCCACTTAAACGAGCGAGAGTGTGAGTCAGCTTCATAGCGGTGACAACATAAAAAATGGCGCAACAATGGACTGAACAGAATGTACTCCTCTATAACAATTATATCTATTCTTGCTCTGAAATACCACCTTCTCCTCCACAATCCCCCCTCCGTGTCCACCCCTGCAACTCAGTCTCTGTCTTCCTAGCCCTCTATTCATCTCTCCCCTCCGGGCTTTTTCCTTTTATTCCCCTCCTCCGCTGCCGCCTCACCTGTTCACCTTCGCTTTCTTTTTCCTACGTAGGATGAGAATATCCACGATGTACTCCAGCTTTTGGTGGCTCTTATGTCTGAGCACCCAGCATCTATGATCCCTGCTTTTGACCAGAGAAATGGCATCAGGTGAGGGCAGCCCACACATGCATGTTCATGCAAAAAGATCTATTGCCAAACCAAATACAGACATCTTTTTTATTCACCTGCATTCATCCTAAGACTTTTACTAGTTGAGTTAAAACCCAATTTTAATATACACTGTATATTAAACTGTCTGATGTTATATCAGATTAACCTTTTCCTCTATTAGGTCAGTTTTAAAACCAATATTATTTCTATTTGCTGAATGACAGCATAACAGGCAGAAATTTTTAAGGAATTGTTTTTTAGTTTTATAATATTGAAAGTCAGACATTGGGGTATCATCCCAGTAGTTTCTGGCCTATTCCTCCTGACAGAACTGGTGTAACTCAGTTAGATCTGGACACAAATTTTCTATGGGACTGATATCAGGACTTTGTGATGGTCTCTCCAAAACATTGACTTTTTGTCCTTAAGCCCCTTTGTAACTAATTTGGTGATATATTAGGCTCATTGTCAATTTGGTAAACACATTTGTGCCCAAGCTTTAACTTCCCGGCTGACGTCTTGAGACGTTGCTTTAGTATTTCCACACAATGTTCTTTTATCATGTTGCTATCTATTTTGTTAGGTGCACCACTTATACACCACAATGCTGCTACTCCTGTACTTCACAGTTGCGATGGTGAACTTATGCTTTCAAGCTTTGCCCATTTACCTCCAAGTTCAATAATGGTCATTATGGCCAAACACCTTAATTTTAGTTGCATCAGACCACAGGAAATGTCTCAAAAATAAGGTCCTGCATTTGCAAACTTTAATCTTAGTTTTTATGTTACTTTTGGAGTAATAGCTTTTTCCTCTCACTTGGCTCGTTTTACCCTGGAGAATGACACTCTTACCAGCTTCACCCAGCATCTTCACAAGGTCTTTTACTTTTAATATGGGGTTGAAACTTACATTTTGCATCAAAACACCCTCATCTCTGTGACTCAGAGCTGAGTTTCCTTCCTAAACAGAATGAAAACTGGACGTTCCAGTGTTGTTTATACTTGTGTGTAATTATTTGAACAGATGAATGTGATATTTTCAGACATCTGGGAATTCTACACAGGGATAGCCCAGGGTCCTCAGTAGTCTTTCTGATATCTTGGCTGATATCGTTTGATTTTTCCATGATGTCACACACATATGTTAAAGGTGTTGCCTTAAAATACATCCAGAAGAGTGCCTCCATTTAACGCTTATGTTTATGGCATCATAGTCCCTGCTTTCCTAATTTTTGAGTATCTGAGTATTGTTTGATACTAATCATAGTATATGTGTACTTAGGAGTTTAAAAAAGGTCAGAAAAAGTCGCCCAAAAACTGCATTCTCTCCTGATATTCTGGCATTTAGCAAAGATAAATATTTTTTGTATTCCTAACTGACCTAAAACAGGAAATAATTAGTCTGATTTAATTTCACAGTGAGGAAAAAAGTGTTATTTATTTTTTATGCAGTCTATATAAATATCTGGTTTCAACTTTATATTTGAAAACGAAGGATTATTTTTTAATTAAATTTTTTTTTTTGACGTGCCTGCTGATCAGAAAGAATGTTCTGTCCTCATGCGGTGGATTTGTGCAGCAACATAAAAATGGAAATGTAATCAAACTTACCGTTCCATGCTGAGTAACGATACTTAGGAGAACAGAGCCTTCTGATTACTCGAAGTGAGTCGGGCCAACTGTGGGGGAAATTTTCCCAATGCATAACTCCACTTGGATGCCTTTTCGGTTGCCACAGTAACTCTTATTGCTAGAGAGCTACTTGCAAGCTGCGCTGTCTTTTTATATGTCCCCTTTGTGCACTCCTTTGAAAAATATCAAACCAGTTGTTTTCTGTATTTACAACCAGGGTTTTATGTGCAGTCTGCAAAAGTATAGAAGTTGATTTTGTCATTTCGAAGTCTTAGTAATTTGGGGATAAAATAGAAAAATTACTATGGGAAAATCAATCAATGTTTATAAGACATCTTTTTTTGTTCAGCTCATTGAACAATTATCTGTTGACAGATCCCACATATAATTGCACTTAAACATCAGAAAAGAAACAATGTGGTGGTGCTGTTGTAGCCTTTAGACCCTTTAAGATCAAGGTTTTAAGTTGAACCTGTGATTCCTAAACTGGATCCAGTTTAGATTCAAAACTAAGCATTGACACAAAATTTTACAAACATAATAGAGGTTTTACAGACTACAAACTGTGATTTAAAGAAATCCCCAAGTCTGAATATTTTGAAACAGTGTATCTAATGCCCAATAAGATGGGAAAAAACCTTTTACAACAATGCCAACTCAGGAGCTGAATAAATCTGTCATGTCATGATTTGTTGAGCATAGTTATACAAATATCTAATTGGATAAAAATTACTGTGAAAAAAATTAAATTTGAGTCTGGTAAAATGTGAAATATTAAAATGGAAATTGAAATGGAAAATGTATTGGAACCATGTAAAACAAAAACATGAAATATACAGTTTTTTAATTCCTTCTAGTCTGCATCCAAGGTTTAATCCCCATATGTTTGTTGTTGTTACAGGGTGATCTGCAAGCTCCTGGCCTCTAAGAGTGAGAGTATACGTGTTCAGGCCCTCAAAGTTCTCGGCTACTTTCTTAAGCACCTCGGTCACAAGTAAGTCATTACTTTAATTTCTTTCTTCTGCTTTTTTTCTATTTCTCTTGCCCAGCAGTCAAGGATTAGGGAAATTTAGGGATAGAGATGCAGTGACCAAAATTTTGTAGCCAATATCAGATTTCACATTCCAATTTCACTTTAGAAACTGTATAGTTATTAACTGTATTAGTTTTTAAAAGCAGATGTGACGATGTATATTAGAGAGCAGTTACTATAAAACGGATTATATATATTTTTTTTCAAACAAAGACAAAATGATTCAGTTATATTTATTTATTTATTTTAAATTGGCTTTAGCACCATATACTTAAGATTAATGCCAATTGCACTGCAATATAGCAGATTCATTGTTGATATTGAAGAGACTGACCCTTACATTTTCAAAAGGCTGCCAACATTTCCAAATCCAGCATGTTTCAAAAAAGAAAGAAGATGATGAAAATGAAAAATGAGAAAACAGAGAAATTTTGCTGCACTCAGCCTTATTGTTATGTGCTGAAATTGTCGGTCTCTCTCTCTTGCAGCCTGAACAACTGTCAACAACATGTGATAGAAAGTACAGTTTCCCTTTAAATAGCTTTTTTGCACATCTGTGCTTCTTTTAACTTAATTTTAACCAGCTCACTGAAACTGAGAATAGCTAACATTTAGTTCTTCCCATTGGATTCACAAACTGTTTCTTTCAGTCACAAAATAAAAACACAAATATTGGATAAATGCTGAGAAACTGTAAGACTCTACACTGCAAAACTATAAGACAATTACAGAACCCCAGCATTGCACTCTCCAGTGAGCTTTATAAGATCTATTTGTTCGTGTTTGTGTGGAGATCTCATCACGTCCAGGCGGAAAAATCATTGTGACACCTTGCACTCGGAGGGAGGAAAAATCTTGATGCGGAACTATGAATGCTGGGGGATTTAGTCATCCCATGTGACATGGACACCTCTCACTGCACGACATGAGAGAGGGCTATCACGCTGTCCCTCAACCCTACACAATTAATCCCCCACCTACTTAAAATCTGCTCCAACCACACATCTTATTGCTATTTGCATACTTTTGCATTATTTCAGAAAATTGCATGGCACTCCCAAGCCCACTTCAGCATTACAATACCATTATTAAAGAATCAACTCTATTGTGAATTTACAAATTATCTAGGAAGCTATGTTGTGTAATAAGTAATGTTAGGTGAGGGTCTATTAGTAATTGAGACAAATTAAAGCAGTGTTACAGTTAAAACTGTACGTTCTACATTTCAATTGCTACTCACAACAGGCAGATTGGGAAAAAAAACAACCAAATGTTAAACCGTATCTCCAGGATTTATCGATGCACTGGACAGACATTAAAAAGTGGTTCTGTAGCAACAAACTGGTTTCCAGTGGGCTGTTTGTTGACGACTTATTGCAGGATCCAAATCCCACCCTGGCATATCATATGTATTCAAGAAATATAAGCACAACAAGCCGGGCATATGGAAAGCGTTAAAAAAGAAAGTTAATGTTTTGAGCAGATAAATAGCATTTAAACACTGTTTCAATTAACACCTCTTTGAAAGGCACCTTGTTAGTGCAAAATGCAGTTGTATGCCTGTCAAATTATATCTTTAACATTTTTTTTGTAGATGCAGTTAAAAAATTTAAAAACTAACTAACAAAGAAATTACAATTTAAGGTAATTTGCTAATTATGTTATTGTTAATTTATATGAATAACTTTAAGCCTTTACTAGATTTTATGTCTTGTTCACATTTATTGGCACCCCTGGTAAATAATTGGAAAAGGACCTTAAAATAAAGTCATCTTTTATTGCAGTCTTTTATTTTATCTCTATACTGATGATAAGACAAATACTCAATATCATTTTTGATAGTGCAGAAACCTTTTTGGAAGGCACAGGGTTATTCCTAATAAGAGCAGAAAAATAAAACCAAATACTGTATGACAATATATTCTGCTGGAGGTTTCTTCCTGTTAAAAGGGAGTTTTTCCTCTCCACTGTCGCTACATGCATGCTCAGTATGAGGGATTGCTGCAAAGTCAACGCCAGTGACTGTCCACTATCGCTACATGCTCATCCGGGAGGAGGGAATGCTGCAAGTCACTGACTGGATGTAATCTGCTGGGTTTCCTTAGATAGAAAAACTTTTTATCCAATTTGAATAATTGAATAAATAACTGAATCTGACTGCGCTGTTCAATGGTTAGGACTAATTGGAATGTATGTACCTGACTTTTGTGAAGTGCCTTGAGACAACATGTGTTGTGAAATGGCGCTATATAAATAAACTGAATTAAATAGAATATATTCATTGTCCTAATTGGACCAAACCCATAAGTCGTCCAGACTCAATGTTTCCATTTGCCTGTCACATAGCTGATGAAACACTGACATTTTTACACTCAGGAACAAATAAAGGATTATTCTATCTAAAAATAAATTCTTTATAGTGTAAAAAAATCTGGTTCATATAAAAAACTTTTTTACCGGGTAAGCAGCAATCTGGACCATGCAAATGCAATCAGCCACAGTCACAGTATGGTAATTTTGCATATTATTATTGGTGATCAACTGCAGCCAACAGGGTAGGTTGCTACTGGGTCACACTAGCTTCAGCTTGAATTGTCATCTTCAGCCTGGGTCCACCTTTTGTTTACATTTACTTGTTATTATTAGCTATATTAGCCATCAATTCCTTTACTACTGATTAAAAGAGTATTGAATGTATCTTTGTAATCAATGTAATCTTTGTACATGATGGAACTGTCGGTTGATGGAATTTTTTATTTATTTAAATTTTTTAAAATTTTTACCCAAGTTGGAACGTGGCCGGTGCATACTCAGCACCAACTCCACACTGGGAAGTGTATCCCTTAGCGGAGCTCAGACTGACTTTACATCATAACAGGGGCTATCAATAAGGTGCTAACATTTAAAAAAAAAGTCAGTTTATGCTGTCTGGTATGTTTACTTCTTCACTATTGCAGATAAAGGAGCTTTACTGACCTTTTTAAATTGCTCTCAAACATCAGATTGTAGGTTTTAGCGCTAGAACAGCGGGCATCTGGGCTTATCTGCACACTTTGGCTTTTCGTCTGCCTCATATGCAAAATCCTTCCAAACAAAGCTTTTGCATCTGCCCTGTTGCCTTTCTCTGCTTTTCTCTGTACATCCTTGCTGTATTAACAGGGTTTTAGACTTCCAACAGCAGCTCTGTGATTTGAGCCTCTGTCAAGATTGTTCAGGTGGCTGCAGAGAGGGGCGGTTTAGTGTCTGTGTGTCTGCAGTGCTGATGTGAACATTTGTGCACCAGCGTAGTAAGATGAAAATGGCTTAGTTTGTTTTAATTTTGACACACATTTAAATTATTAAAGAATTCTGTTTTTTGAATCTATTATATGCAATGCTGTTTGTTTTGACTACCCCACCCCATGACAGCAAATTATTTTAGGGCTTTGTACACATTTTTACACATCTATGTTGGGTTCTGTATACTATAAATGACCCCAGTAGTCATTAACCTATAATGTTTGGTAAGTTATTAATCCTTGACTAATTTACTGGTGATTACTATTATTATTAAGCACCCTCACATTTAGCAAAAAAATATTTGCTCACGAAGGCCCTGTAAAATGCTGAACTTAATATGTAAAAAAATTATTTGGTCAACCAAAATGTACTTTTTTAGTCCACAAGAAGGGGAATTGCTTCTTACATTGGTTTAGTAAGACTTTAGCACAGTATGGTATATAGATACAGTTATATTTAATAAATTAGAATATTATTGAAATGTTTATTTCAGTAAGTTTCAGTAAATTGATTTAATAGGTAAAACACATTATACAGATGAATTGACACAGAGACTGATTTATTTCTCTTAATTTTGATGATTTTCTGCTCACAGTTAATAAAAACACAACATTTAAAATTAGAATATTAAATCTGACCAATAAAAAAAAAAAAGTTAATACAGAAATGTGGGCTTAAGGAAAAGTAAGTTTAATACCTTCTTAAAGGTTGTTATTTTCAAAAGGTATTTTTAATCTGACAAACAAGGCTTATCAGAACACATATTCTAATTTATTGAGTTTAATTGAACATAAAGTAAAATTGTGTGAATTCACCCCTTTGTTTTTAAGATGAAATTAAATAACTTACGGTGAATCAAGGTCACGTGAATCTCCTTATTTTATTATGATTTACCGGTTATTTTGTAAAACCTTTATGGAACAAGAAAACCAGGATTCTTGAGCAATTGGTCGTTTTTTTTCTGTCTTGTTCTTATTTACTTTTTATAACACCTATCTTGAAAACCTCTGGCCCCAAACTTAGGGGTCAGAGGGTGCATAAAAATCAGCCAATTAGCTGCAGCAGTTTTGCAGAATACATGCTAATTTAAAGAATATGCAGTGGACCTTACTGAGAGGTCATGTGTTTGGGGGCTTGTTTAGTTGTAATTCCTAACATCTTCACTGTCAAACAATCTGTACATTCTAATTGTCTATATGTTAATTCCTTCAACAAAGCCATTGCTGTTGGAGAAAAAAGGATATGTTTAAAATGTTAGGTTTTCAAGCAATAACTATTCAATGTTGGGTAAAAAAAAAAAAATGTGGCTTTATTAGTCTGATTTTGTAATATTCCACCATAACAAACAAAAAAACTGAAGGCAAATGCTTGTTAATGTGGAAGAGATTACAATACAAAAATATTTTAAAAAGATGTATTGTGTTGCCAGTTTATATATATATATATATATATATATATATATATATATATATATATATATATATATATTTTTTTTTTTTTTTTTTTTTTTTTTTTTTTCAGGTTTAAGGTACACCTGAAAAACAATTAAAATCATAGGTTAAAAGTAGGGGTGGTTGATACGGCAGAAATATACTATCACATTGTGAAAACTGAAATAAAATTATAATTGCACTTTCACGTTCTCAACAACAGCATAGCTCATAAAGAAAATATAACAAAACATTTGGGTCTGAGAACATGTCTGACCAAAGCCTTGGATTAGTGGGTGATATTACAAGGAAAGAGAGAGAGCTGCAGCAGCCAGTGCAGTCTTTCTTTTACTGCTGTTTTAATGTGAACATCAGTGTAAAGGGTGAAAAAAAGCTTGTTTGAAAAAATGACAACTGTGTTTTCTCATATCTACTGTAAGAATTAGCAAGTTTTACAATATTCTGCATTTTACAGTGGGCAATTCTGCCCATGTTTTCCATTACATGAAATCATAAAGCTGGTACTATGAGACAATGTCACAATCTCTTTGTTTTGGAAGATTGTCAGGATTTTATAACCATTCACTTTTCAATATTTTTATACTGGCCACTCCTAGTCCAAAGGATTTTATTTGCAAATATATCTGCGCATCCTGCTAATCTGTCATGTGCTCGGTAACAATCAGGGTCAGTTATAAGCATGTAATGGCCTAAATAAGATGCAATCATGTTTCTGTTCCCCTGCAGAAGGAAGGTGGAGATCATGCACACACACAGTCTGTTCACACTGCTGGGAGAAAGACTGATGATGCACACCAACACGGTTTCTATCACCACCTACAACACGCTGTATGAGGTAGGTGGGACAGCATCTCTTTTCTCGACATTTCCATACAGATTTCCATAATCTCTAATGATTATGCCAGAATCTAAATGATTTGTATGCTGCTGTAATGACGTCCACTAAACTTCTGTCGATACAGATTCTGACAGAGCAGGTGTGCACCCAGGTGGTTCACAAACCCCACCCTGAGCCCGACTCTACTGTCAAGATCCAGAATCCTAGTAAGTACTGTAGAACTCCTGTGCGGCTTCCGTCTGTCACTCTTTTCTCTTTGCTGATGCAAACAAACAAAGTCTGGATTGAAAATCAGCTCTGCTGGTATCTCTCACTTGCTGGTTTCTCCCACACATCGCTCATAATTTTCTTCCTCCCTTTTATATTTTCTGCCTTCCCTGGTCTCTCATCAATGACTCACTGTTGTTTCACTCAGTGATTTTGAAGGTAGTGGCTACCCTGTTGAAGAACTCCACACCCAGTGCTGAGCTGATGGAAGTCCGGAGACTCTTCCTCTCCGACATGATTAAACTCTTCAGTAACAGCCGTGAAAACCGACGGTAAAAACAAACAAACCCTTATTCCTGTCTTTTGTCTGCCATATGATAAATAAATCCCATGCTGCTTAGCAGCTCGTGTAAATTTTTTTGTGTTTATGCATCAGCTGCCTGTTGCAGTGCTCGGTGTGGCAGGACTGGATGTTCTCCCTTGGATATATCAACCCCAAGAACCCAGAGGAGCAGAAGATAACTGAGATGGTGTACAACATCTTTAGGATCCTTCTCTACCATGCCATTAAATATGAATGGGGGGGTTGGAGAGTCTGGGTTGATACCCTCTCCATTGCACATTCCAAGGTAGGGGTGGAAAATGCACAATTTAGTCTTTAGTGTCCTTTTTTGGCAAAATACAGTACTGTGCAGAAATGAATAAGACTCTGTTTACTTATATAGCTTCTTTTCAAAATAAATGCCATAATCTCAAGACCCTTTAGAGAGACAAACAGAAGCATATTCTATCATATGGAATCCAAGATGTTCATAATTCTTGGAAAGAACAGCAAGAATAATAGAAAAGCTCTGTCAGTGATTGTGCCCAGAAACAACCAGCGCTGCAAAAAAGTGCCTAACAGATAAATCAAATTAACATTAAAACAAAACAAGTTAAAAGGACAGGGTTAAAAACAACAATGAGATCAACACAATAGAAACAGAAGTAAAACCAATAAAAACAAGGAGTCTCAGACTGTGCCAAAAACCAGGGAATAAAACATCAAGATTATCGACAGTAACTACCAACAGGCAGCAAAAGCTCTGCCATTACCCATGTAATGAGACAGCCAAAAACAGGGGCACTGGACCATTAGGACTTTCTGTGGAAGATAGATATAAAAAAGTACTAAAGGCAACAATATCTTTGTCACTAGTCCGTCCAGATACACTAAACCAGGAGTACTTTCTAAGCAATGTTGAACAGAAAGAGAAGTTCATAACAGCAATCTTTGCAAAGAATACATAAATGTAGAGCTGCAGGAGAAAATGCATAGACTGCAGGTGATAGTTTTCTTTATTCAAAGAAATTATTAGGAAAACATACAGTACATCAAAAATGTTGGTACTTATAGCTCTGTTACTAGGAGCCTTTCACGAAAACAGTTTTTTAAGGCGTCTTTTGTTAAATCTATGAAAAATACAAACGTTAACCCAGTTTGACAGCACCACACCAACAAGGTGATGTCCTAAGAGCTTTAGCTGAAAACAAGACTGACAGTAGATGATCATTCAACAACTTGAAGAAGCATTTGTTATTGGTTGCAAGGACTGGACAGATAAAGAGTGAAAAGCTGCCGAAGAAAATCTTTGCAAAGACCTACAGAAAGCCTGGGGAAGAACTGTTCAAAACAAAGAAAAAAGGAAATTATGGTTAAAACTGACCCAGAGCAGCATATATGCACATATTACAAGTAATAATAATATGTTCTTATATGTTATATTTTCTAAGAAAACAAATTTAAAAAAATACTATTTATGTAATTTTAATGATTGTTAGTTGAAATGTTTAGATTCTGTCACAGATTGTAAAGTTGAGCCAATATTATGGATGCTGGCCATAATGGTCCGGGAGACTAGAGTCCCAGTTTTGTTCGTGCCGTCTGACTATGATGATCTATAGGTCCCCTTAGGAGTACCTTCTGAATTTGATGTGGAGGGATGCTACTGTTCGTACATGTCTTCTGGTTGCGTTACCAATTATATCCCACCATCTGTCACAGGTGACCTATGAAGCCCATAAGGAATACTTGGCTAAGATGTATGAAGAGTATCAGCGTCAGGAGGAGGAAAACATGAAGAAAGGAAAGAAAGGCTCTGTCTCCACAATCTCTGGCCTCTCAGCTACACCAGCCCCAGTTGTCAATGGGAATCTGGAGATAGATGACAACTCTCAGACGCAGACCCCTGAAAATGAAGCCGAGTATGGCGATGGGGCAGGCGGAGACTCTCGTAACCTTCTTGCCGAAGGATCAGTAAAGCGACCGAATGGTGAAGCTTTGACGCCCGGGGAGCAGAGTGCCGGTCCAGGGGTGAGAGTGGAGGTCCACGACCTCCTCGTGGATATTAAAGCTGAAAAAGTAGAAGCCACAGAGGTAAAGCTGGATGACCTGGACCTGTCTCCGGAGGGCCTGAGTGGAAGCGCTGGTGGCAGTGGGGGTGGTGTAGGAGTTGAAAATGGACCTCTTGTAGAAGTGGATTCTCTCTTGGACAGTTCTTATTGCTCTGTTGTTTCGAATCTTAATGGGAATCTGGCGCCCAAAGACGACATGGCAGGCTCAGGGGTCGGAATCGGCACTAGCCTGGGGCTGTCAGGGGTCAGCATGGAGGACGATGGGAACATGGGTCCTCTCATCACATTAGCTGATGAGAAAGACAGCGTTCCAAATAACAATGGATTTCTCTTCAGCAAGGTAGGATCTCATTACGACTCCCTCTGATTAATTAAAATTGTTTTTGTGGAGCTTTATCCTCCCCTTCTGGCCTAGAATGAATTAATTCATCTGCAGCTATCACTTCTGATTTTTATGCTTTCTACATTCCCAAATAAAAGCCATTCCTGCACATTTTTCCTACCATAATGCTACCATTTATCTGCACCAGGTTGATGAGAAGCTGCTTCCAGCTCTGGCATCCACAGATCCCCTTGTTCTTCCAAGTCCAGACCAGCCTACTCCGTCGGGCACGGCCCCTGCTCTCTCCACCACCAGCGCCAGTGATGACCTCAGCCTGCTGGCTCACATGACCAGCTGTGACTCTGATTTAACACAAACCCAAAGCCATGCCCCTGGGGAGCTCCTAGAGGATGGACCCTTTAAGATCCAGAGTCCTCTGGCTGACATCAGCTCTATCGCTGAAGCCGAGAGCCAGAACCAGCTCCAGCTCCAAGGAATGACCAGACCAGAATTCCCAGAGGGGGAGGGCGCATCCGGGCCAGAGGGTGAGACAGCGGGGCTGAAGCCCGGGGGAGACACAGCCAGTACCACATCTGATACAGAGAGGTCAGATGATGGGAAAGACAAGGACACGAAGAAGATCCAAACTACAGCAACCACCCAGGTGAGTTTGAACTCTCAAGGTGCACAATTACCTGGCTGCTTTGCTTTCAGATCTCTAATGGTTCTGTGAAACTACAGTACATACATCGCTAGTCTGATGTTTACACACACACTCATCTTAGACATGAATGCTAAACTAATTGTGGGCTTAATGATGCACTTAAACCCGTCTTTTTCTCAATGTTTAATGATTCTAAAAATATACGTCAAAAAAGTTTAACAAAAAAAAATTGAGAAAATCCACAATCAACAGAAACAGTGTCAGAATTATAAATACTACTTCAAATATATACATACACCCCCATTTATATCCGGGTAAATGCTTTTTGTATGAATCAATTCTGTCATAATTCTGGCTAATTAAATTAGTTGGTATTCTGGCATTGACCTTACTTTTCAAACATATTCCCCAAACTTTCAATGGTTTCATTCCTGAAGCTTTATGTAAGCTTGCTTTGTCCATTCTAAGGCTACTTTTGATTTTTCTTTGGATTTATTGTCCTATTTCGACACCTAGTTTCAACGATCTACCTGTTGATTCAAAGTAAGGTTGAATAATTTGAAAGTAGCTATGCAGACATTCAGCATGATGCTGCCACCACCATGCTTGACAGTTGTTATAGTGTTGTTAGATTGAAAGCTTCACTTTGACTCTTCCAAACATACATCCTGTGGACAGTTATACTGGTGCACCAGCGTGAGCCTTCTGGTTCTAAGGGTGCTATTGAACATTTCATTGGAGGGTAATAGTTTGGGTCAAAAAAAGAACACTGGACATCACTGGGTTTTCCAAGAGGCTAGTGATACCAAACACACATCAGAACTAGTTTTGGGCAGATGAAGTGAATCTCCTAAGCCCTGACCTCAATGGGATTGAAAATGTATGGGCTTCCACACATACTGGTTTATTTTTAACCTTGATTCATCAAGTGAACTGTAACCATGTGACTGTTTTTACATGCAGACCTAAATGAGAAATGCACTGTTAACTTTTCAGTCATCCACTCCTTGGCAGGCCCTGCACGGCCGTACCGCAGCCCAGCTTGAGCGGGACCTTCGCGTTGACCTGGGCTTCCGGGGAATGCCAATGACGGAAGAGCAACGGCGCCAGTTCAGCCCCGGCCCGCGTACCACCATGTTCCGGATCCCAGAATTCAAGTGGTCCCCAATGCACCAGAGGCTGCTCACCGACCTACTCTTTGCGCTGGAGACGGACGTGCACGTGTGGAGGAGGTTAGTAGAGCCACGTGCGCTGTGTATGTCTGCTGCACAAAATTAGGTCAGCTGCACTTTTCCCCCACTTGTCTCACTAAGTAACTTTTCCTGCCCTCATGCTCGTCTTTATTTCAGCCATTCCACCAAGTCAGTGATGGATTTCGTGAACAGCAATGAAAACATCATCTTCGTTCACAACACCATCCACCTCATTTCTCAGATGGTGGATAACATCATCATAGCCTGTGGAGGCATCCTCCCTCTCCTGTCAGCCGCCACCTCCCCCTCCGTAAGTGGCTCTTCTCTTCCCCCATGTGGTAGAAAAGAGAACTGCAGCTCTTTAATGTACCTCCACGTGTTTGTGAAAGAAACGGATATTTTCCCGCAGTTTTATGGTTGCTAGTTTATAAACAATCAAACCCTAAATGATCAAGAGTTACATATGTTGAAATGTCGTATTAGTAGAGCGTCCTGTTGGGTTTTACAATGAAAATGAGCATTTGTGAATGAATTAAACTTTCAAGAACATGTAGATTCTTCATTCATCAGTAACTTCATATATGTAACTTTTGATCTAACACAGTATTTTAATCTTTATTTAAACGTTGCTCTAACATCTTAAATTAACTCTTTAATTTGATCATTTAAATAACTTTTAATTTATATTTATATATTTTAATCTTCGGTTTCCTCTCTGTGTTACGTGTGTTTTGCGTATTTTCTTGTCTTTCTTTGTCTCTGTTTTTGTCTGTTTTGCATGCGCAGAGTTCTAAGAGTAGTGCCAACACTGTAAGTTACAGTTTCTTCCTCTTTTTCTACTTTGTTAATTCTTATGTTCTAGTTTTATTATCACTGTGAGCATCACTAACCCATGCGTGTCTGACTTCCATAGTGCTTTATGTGGCTGTGCTTCTGTGCTGCTAATCAGATGTCCAATTTAGATTGTTATTTGCTGTGGCCAGACCTGTATCTGTTTGTTAAGCATAGTAGGAGGAATGTGGAAAGATTTGTCAACAATAAATACATTGTGGTGAAGTCTTTTCTTTGAAACAGATCAAATAAATAGTTCTGGTCAGACGTTTTCCAACACACAATATTGGAATGAATTTCGTATTAAGTTTGAGATTTTAATTATTTATTTGAAAAGCTATTTTTCTCAGATTGACATATATTACAGCATAATGACAGATTGATTCTTTTTTGTACGAATTGAGTTTAAATTTTTTGTGGATTTTCTTTAGTAAATACAGAATCAATATTTTACATAAAGCTTGTATGTATGTATACGTACACGCCCTTTAATATTTGGATAACTGCCCTTCAACAAAATGCACCTCGATTACAAACTTTTTGTTGTCATTACAATGTGTATGAGAAGTGGCAAAAGAGAAACTGGGCCCTCAGCATAATGTTGCCACAACTATGCTTGACAGCTGGTTCAGATTCCTCAGGTGTGACAGCCTTGGCTCTTCCAAACATGCATATTGTCATTGTGGTTAAGAAGGCACAGGGCTTGTCCATGTAATCAGCTGCACATTTTAACCGAGCTTAAAGGTGTTCATTTCAGAGTAGGGGCTCCTATCTTCATCAGCAACCTTCTCAGTCCATGTTGACAAAATGCTTGCTTCAATGTAGGCAGCTGCACTGGTCTTTCAACCATGTCCAGTTTCTAATCTTTCCTGGGCTAAAACTGGAACACAGTTGGGTGTATGTTTGGAAGAGTCAAGGGGAAGCATTCAAACCTAATAACACTATATGTAACAGCTCTCAAGCATGGTGGTGGCAGCATCATGATGAAGTTTTGCTAAGCTACCTCCTAAACAGGTAGATGGTTGAAACGTGGACACGACTAGTTGTTTAAATAGGACAATGAGCCCAAACATGTATCAAAACTGGTTTTGCAGTGGATAAGCCAGGCCAACATTAAGCTTCTGGAATGGTATATTGGAAATTTGTGGGCTATGCCTGGAAGCCAGTTCTGTGACAAGAAATTAACCAATTTAAATAAATCCTACAAATTCTGTCAAAAAAGTGGGCAAATATTTAGCCAGAATTATGCCAAAAGTTTGTTCATGGCCATAAAAAGTGTGTACATGGTTAAGGGGCATTTATCCAAGTAATATTTAAGATGCAATACACATACCATAAGTATGTTTTAATTAGCCTTAGCATACAGGCTAAAGAAAACAAGCTTTAGGAAACTTGCTGTTTGAAGCCCCTTATTGTGAAGCTCTGAAAGAAAGTATGATCTGTTGAGTTATATGTAAAGTTTATGTATCACAAAACCTTTTTAACAAATTCACTTCTGAATTGAATCAGTACATAACAACAATGTTGTCTAGAAGAACTGTTTATATTAATTATTAAAAGTTTAAATTTAATATGATCTACATGGTTATATTGTGTATGTAAACTTCTGGCCTGGACGGTAGTGTATTTTCTATAAGAAAGAGAACAAGAGTGTTTTAGACAGTTCTCAAGACTTGCTTTTGCTAAGAATGTCCCGTTTGTATCAACACTGAAGAAGGCAGGAGGAGCCGTACCCCAGAGGGGTTCAAAGGGAGAGGAGGTGACCCCAGTTCCTGGGGGAGGAGGCACAGGGGGAGAGGTGCGTATTGAGCCTGAGACTCTTATCATCACCAGAAGATCTAAGAGCACCAACCAAAGCACTTCTGTTCTCACTCTGTGTCCACACTGTCTGTGCTCTGATGAGCCTCCTGATGCGTGCACTTTGTCGACTCCCCACAGATCTGCACACTCTGCTTACAGAAGCAGTGAAACTGCAAACCAAACACTTGGTTTAAAGCTCCGCTATGCTGTTATTAACTTATATATATCACATTAGAACACATTAAAGCAGACATAGTTTAAAGGTCACGTAACTAGGTAAATTCAAGTGACAAGCTTAATCACAAGCCACACTGCTGCTGTCACCATGCTACTGTTACCATTACCTTTGTGTCATCAGGCTCCATTTCCTCTGTATTGTGGACAGCACTTTATTGTTTCAGGATTTCATCATCTTGATTTCTCAGCATGACACTGAAGGTTGCTCTTCCTGTTTTTTGCTGAAAACAGACATGACTAATTTAGTCATGCTGATCCACGGCCCAGCTTTCCCAAAGGCGATATCTTTAGAAAAAGAGGATTTCACTGTTTCTCCTTGTTGGCAGGGAGAGATTCCTTTTCGCTGTCTTTACAACCCAGTTATTTACAGATTAACTCTCAAACATATTTGTATTTTTTGCTCTGCCCATCCTAGACGGAGTTGGAGAACATAGAGGCGACACAGGGCATGTCTTCGGAGACGGCGGTCACTTTTCTGTCCCGTCTGATGGCTATGGTAGACGTTCTGGTGTTTGCCAGCTCACTGAACTTTAGTGAGATCGAAGCAGAAAAGAACATGTCGTCGGGAGGTCTCATG